>OX411306.1:164640698-164822002 GCA_948150685.1 Rhaphigaster nebulosa | reverse complement strand
ACAAGTCGACAAAAGAAGATTCCCTCCTTGTCCACTCTTTAGTTCAAATGAAATTGAGGTGTGTTCGGTGAGTAAATCTATTCTTATCTTTACCACTCTTTATGTTTCTCCTAAAGTATCGCTTTGCAGTTTTTAAAATAAATTACTTTTTTTCTCTGTAAAATTCTTAACAGAAAGGAATTTTGTGTTTTATACAGCTCTATTAATTTATTATGGCAGGCTCTGTAATTACTACTCCTTAAATCTTCTCATTGCCGTTACAATTTCATTATGAGGCGGTACTGAGATAATGGTGTAGTAATGAATACCTGATTGAAAATCAATGATGATGCTTTATCAATACAACCAAGGATGCAATCAATTGAAATTAAATCTTCAGTGTCATATTTGTGGTCCTTAGTTTTGTTAATGCGTGTTGATCAGTGTTGGGCATAACGTAATTTCAATTGCAATTAAAAATATTTACCAATTATTGTAATTTCGAATTGCAGAAATAATATTACAATTACAAATAATTGTAATTATAATTGCAATTACTTAATGAAATCCTGTAATTGTAATTTTGGGCCGCAATTACAATTACTAGTAGAGCCAAAGTAATTGCAATTACAATTATTTGTATTTGTAAATTTATTTCTGCAATTCATAGTGATTGTACTTGATAACTGCAATTACTTAACGCCGAAATGACATTAAAAAGAAGTTATTACCACAAATGTGCTAAGAGATACGTTTCAAAATGGCGAGTTTCAATGAATCGAATGAAAAATTACAAAAATGACTACAATATTAAAAATAGAATCAATTTGGTTATGACTTGAATTTTAGGTAATTGTAATTTTAATTACTTAGCCTCAAGAAGTAATTGCCATTTCTTACTGACGAGAGAAGTATTGAGAGCAACTCAACTCAACTAGAAATACAGTAATGGAAAGGATTAATTGCTAATACTTAACACAATAACAGTAATTGTAATTGAAAATGTTATTAAATAATAATGTAATTAATTACTGCCCAACTCTGGTGTTGATTTGACAATGGATTGTGGAAGCGACACTGTTAAATGTACAGCCGACAAAATAGTTATTAATATGCAGAATGTTTCAGGTTTTGAATAATTCTTCATTTCGGGGTTGGAAATTAGGTTCTTCAATACAGCTCATAAATTTCTTACCACCTCAGAAACAAAACATTATTTTAATTATCGCTACTTCGAAGAATTAGAAATTTTGAATTTCTGCTCCAAACTTTGGAGTTCGGCTCAAGGCTGTCGTGAAAATCATTGATTAGTTTCTCTAGATTACTCATACATTTTCTCAGATTTTTGGGAAGAGTTCAGCGACTAACTTTTTTGTAGCCCTATTTTTGAGCCTTTTCTGAGAATCACCCATATTACTTATTTCGCCCAAATCTCACTGGCCTTCTTCTTGACGAAGTAGTCGTCAATGTCAAACTTCTGAATTTCGAACAAAATTCTGATTATAATGATAATGTTATATCCTCCACTTAAATACAATATTACGGGCAACAAATGGTTTTCACTTTTCTGAAAATTCCTCAACTTCTCATTTTCCATCTTTTCGTCCTCTTAGGTGAAACATTTCTGGTCATCACTAATCTATGGTAGTACTAGAAGGAAAGGCAATTGGTACATCCATTTATATGGCCTCAAGCGTTATGCAAGGAATAACATTCCACTTTTGAAGAACAATAAATTAGCTTGGGTCCAAGAGTAGTTTTTATCATGCCATTAACTTAATAAACATGTTAAACATCGTTGGGTTTTTTTGTTTTCTTTATTTAATAAAAATACAGTTTCGTAACTGCCCTGTGGAATGTACAGATAGGATGCGTGTTTCTAGGCCTAATGGTATTTATGGGAGACAGGAGGGTCAGCTCTTTGTTTTAAACGTCTGAATGATTCCCAAACTAATGACAATTTTTCCTCCTAACGACGTCCATTAATTACATCTTCAGATAAAATTTAAGTTTTCCATCCTAGGATTTGAACTGGACTTTGTTAATCACAAATAGTTGCACCCATTGGTTCTTTCCATTTGACTACCTCGGTCCGTTCAAGTTTTAGATCGATTACTGAAAATAATCGAGGCATCGTTTTATTTTAATAATGTTGCCTTCATTATTATTAATCACTGTCTGTTGCATAGTTCCATCACGTAATCGGTGTTTGTTGCATATTCAAATGTCTCTGTTTACCGTTCAATACTAGAATGGGGTGTGGTTCTGTACCAACCTTCTTTTAATAAAAATACCGTAGGTAGAGTGTAGGATGGCTGTTACACAGTATCCTTCTGCTATTGTGGGATCTTCACATTCGCTATGTCATCTGCCTGCCTTAATTGAAGGTCGGGGTCACTTTGATTCATCGATCATCAATGGGCATTGAGCATATGGCCCCGTCACTTTCCTGCGACTTTCATTTTTATTTTTTAACATCAAACAGCCACGCTGTAAGAGTATCTTATGACTGGTTAATGTTGATGTGCCAGTTATAAATCAAACTGACTAGGTTACATGTTCAGCTAACTGCCAGATTAATTATACCTATTTATTTATTCTTTTCTGGGGTAGATATGAAGAATATCATGTCCGGGAGATTATTTCAATGCCTTCGGACATGTCTTTACGATTACAGTAGATAGCAATATTAATATTTTACCAAAACACTATTCGTTCTTTAAAGTAATCAATAAGTAAAGCAAATTTGAACCAACAATTTCTGGAAGGAACTGGAACTTTCTATAGGATGAAAAAAGACTCCTGGCTCATGTTTCCGCTCATGCTAATAGAGTCTGAGTATGGAATGTATCCGAACCTCCTCGACGTCCGTAATTGCTCCACGCTAAGTTTCCTTCAACTAGCTCTATCATTTTAATAAGTTTGTTAAATTAGCCTAGTGTAATGTTGGCGATAGTATAAAGTAGAATAAAGTTCCCTTGAAATACCGAAAATTTCACAGGTTTGACGGTCCGAAGGACATCGTCAGTTTTATCTTAAGATGTAAATGGGTCTTTTTTGTAGGTAATTTAAAGCTGAAAAATTTTAGTTTGAAACTTTTTATAATATGATACATATTTCCTGAAAAATAAAAAACATTAACAGCACGTTTTTCTTGAAACCCCGAGAATTTCACAGGTTTGACGCACTAACCCCCTAGGGGCGTTATCGTTATTGTTTTGATAATATAGATATTTACGTACTGATATAATTACGATATTGTATAATATCGACATTTCTGTGCCGACATCATTAAAATATTGTTTTTCTATAATATCGGTATTTGTATGCCCATATCATTACGATATTGTTTTTATAATATCGATATTTCTGTATCGATATATTTATGATATTGTGTTTATTATATCGATATTTCTGTGCCGATATCATTCTGATACTGTTTATATTAAGCTGGATAACATAAGGAGGCAAATATTAAGAAATAGGTTATGTCCTAATCTCCTTCCTCAGATTTCTTTCCTCTAATCTCCCCCCTGTTCCTCCTAATCTCCTCATTTAGAAGTTTTATAGATTAAAAAAAAAATTAACGATATTTTGGAATATCGATATTTCTGTACCGATTCAATTAAAATATTGTACTTATTAAGTTCATTTACAACATGATTTAAATACTAAGTAACTTGTTATCTTCTACACTTCCAATTAATTCAGAAGTTTTTTTTTTAATTTAATGAAAAAATTGACGATATTTTTGTGCCGATATAATTATGATATTGTTTTTATAATATCGATATTTCTGTATCGATATATTTATGATATTGTGTTTATTATATCGATATTTCTGTGCCGATATCATTCTGATACTGTTTTTATTAAGCTGGATAGCATAAGGAGGTAAATATTAAGAAATAGGTTATGTCCTAATCTCCTTCCTCAGATTTCTTTCCTCTAATCTCCCCCCTATTCCTCCTAATCTCCTCATTTAGAAGTTTTATAGATTAAAAAAAAAATTAACGATATTTTGGAATATCGATATTTCTGTACCGATTCAATTAAAATATTGTACTTATTAAGTTCATTTACAACATGATTTAAATACTAAGTAACTTGTTATCTTCTACACTTCCAATTAATTCAGAAGTTTTTTTTTTAATTTAATGAAAAAATTGACGATATTTTTTTGCCGATATAATTATGATATTGTTTTTATAATATTGATATTTCTGTGCCGATATCATTATGATATTATTTTTATTAAGCTGAATAACATCAGAAGTTAAATATTAAGAAACAGGTTATCACTTAGTCTCTTTCCTCGAACTCCTCCTAATCTCGTTTAGAATTTTTTTATAGAAATAATAACAATATTTTAAAATGTCGATATTTTTATTCAGATAATATTGTGTATCGATATCGTTGACTGATATCGATATTTTTCTTTCGATATCCCGTCCCTAGAATATTTTCAGTCAACATTTTTTGTCGGTAACCGGTTGTTTTGTTGAGAGTTCTGATAGCCAACCCCTAGGAGTTATACTTGCAATTATCCCTATTAACCAAAGTGCAGCAGTAGACAGCATAAATGTTATAGAACTTCAAAGTTGGGAATGTGAGGTGCCACCCTGTATCTTTAGGTGCTATTTTGTGTGGTTGAAACAACAGAACTAGGAATTTCTAAAAATGATAAAGAACTCTAGAAATTTAAGGTAGACTTTCAGAACTTAAACAAAAAAATTAACAATGTTTGACTTCGGTGGGCCACCTCAAAGGTATTCTTAATCTTCGCAGAGGTATTCTTATTCATGACGTATGAGAGCTTCCCAAGGACGGATTTAATATCTAGGTAAGAAATAAAAAACATAATATTTATTTATTTATTGTACCTCGTTCCAATAAAAAACATGGGAAACAGATTGCAGCATACAATTCCTGCACAAACATAATTAAAGCCAATGACAATACAGATAGTAATAATCCGTATTTTTTATAGTTACTGCCCCTCTATTAAACAAAATAACATTTAAAATATTGGTTTGCTCCTTTCTTTTAGACGTTTTCTAGGGGCATAGTCAAAATAAATTTGTCAAAACGACAAAATTTCACATCTTTTTCACTTAATCTCCGTTTTTATTAAAAAATAATGCTTTTGCACAATGTTATCATTTTTTTTGTCGTGAACTTGCTTTCATATTTGTGAAATTGTCATGACAATAATTACAGAAAAGTCCGAAGTATACGGGATATAAAATCAGATTTTTTGATTTATAAAAATTTCTTAGGAAGTCAAATCCCCACAAATCCGTTATAAAGTTAGCTCACTTAAGTCCGATTATTATCAAAATTTGAGGGTGAGAGCTCTCCGAGAGTCATAATGCTACGTCACAGGAGGTGTGAATGTTTCTTCCCTCCTCTCGGAGAATACTCTCATGAAATTCATAACTTTGCATGATTTAAACCGAGAGGAGGGAAGGAATATTTACATCTTCTGTGACGTGACATGACTTTCGAGAGTGAATAAATCGCTCGTGTAAAAATTCCTTTTGGTGGGCTATACACGATCAAGTAGTGTGTATGTCACATGTATCAATATTATTGCTCAATATATCACACAGTCGGTCAATATATTGACGGAATTCGATACTGACTCAATAATATTGACCGTGCAAGGTGGGCTTTAGAAATTGTTTGTTTTCTTTAGCGAGCATAGGAAGCTGTAGCGATATCTATCTACATATAGCTAATAACATCTACCTAAAAGTAAACAATCTATCAAAAAGAAGCATTATTAATCTCTTTTGGCATAATTAAACATTTTCATCATTATTTAGCTTTGTATCGATTTCAATATATTTAACAAAATAGATGGATGAAGCCTCTACTGATTTCGTCAAGAGAGAAATTCATTATTTTCAAAGAAATGTTGTCCAAATAATATTCAGACTATTTGTTTGAACATAAAGATAAAGTACATTTTCAACAACAAAATAAGAAGATATGAATTATTAATTTTTTTATTTATTTTAATGTTTGTTATTTCTCCTTTTACTGGACATATTTTTTTTCTTACAGGCGAATGAAGGATCTTCATTATAATATAATGAAAATCCTTCATTCACCTAATTAATATTATTAATATTAATATAATATCAACTGACATATGATTAGAAAATATTAAAAATTATTAAATGTTAATCAGCCATATCTCTCAAGATTTGTTCAAATAAGTCATTGTGTTTATTCCACTGCCGCCAAAAAAATTCACATAAGTATGAATCAATCAGTTCTCGCCTTGTGCCACATTTCTTTTTGTTTCTTCTTTTGGCTTTGGCCCAGATAGACTCAATTGACTGAGTACTTGACTGGTTATTGGATCAACAAAATTTTTTGAATGATTAACAGACAATTGACAATACCTCGTTGCTGGAAACCTGTCTTATAATTCCAGATAAGCCTTCGAGCAATCGGATATTATAATTATTCTTGATCGCATAGAATTTTGTTTGCACTCCAGAAGTGCGATCAGGGGCTGCATACTGAAAGCACTGCTTTGTTTCTCTGCAAATGTCCCCGAAATCCCACTATTGAAGGTAAATTCAGCCAACATTCGATTCCCTTTTGCCAAAGCATCACTCATTAATTTCGTGTCATTTTCTCTCCTCCAATCACAATTGGTGTCTTCAGTAAGCATAAGCACAAATTTCACGTCACATGCTTTTCCAATCGATGATTGTTGTTGCACTAATGTTCACTTCCTTAACACAAAATTTTGTTGGTGAGACCAAGAATATATAAATAAAACGGCCTTCCTCAAACCATGTATTCGAACATGTGCCCTTTGAGGCTCGACAGGTTCGTTTGTGAAAGAAGCACTTCTGTTTACTGTTTTCATACTTCATTGCATGTGCTCCTTCGCACAATTTTACCTTGGGAATAACGCCTCTTTCCTCTAGAAAAATGACATTGTTTTCTTTTTTTTTTTGCACAAGTTAAACAGTTCTATTTAATTCATAGTGTCAATTACTAATGAAAACAATAGCAATAATCTATCCACACATATTCTTGATACTTGTCATAAGGTTTATTCAATTACTGAAAAAGTAATCGAAGTGATAACATATAGTACGTTACTAAGTAACTGGCTGTACTAATGTAGAACAGACCCATTTAAATTTTATCATAGAGTGCAGGAAATTATTTTTATGTATAGTAACATTCGCGAGTGATTTAACTCGATTTTTCACTATAAATTTTTTTTTTCCAAGCCGTTAAACCTCAAACTCATATACCATCTCCTGTTATTATCCAGAGATAGTTAGGGAATGCTAAATAAAAAGAATTAACTATATCAAAGCAACTGCATTTTTTCCATATTGAGTAGTAATTCAAAACATACCAAAAAAATAAAAATATTTTCACCCATACGATATAAAAAGGCTTCATCAATTGAATACTAATGGACAAATATCAAATGGAAGGTACTTTACATTTAAATTAATTTATTCGTTTGCTTTCATAACATTTTAGAAACTAAACAATCTTCCATTGAACGTAATAATTGTCTGATGTTTTAATTTGCAGATGGTGGCACTCCCACGACAGCACCTATTTATACATGGTCTTTGACTATGTACCAGGTGGTGAACTCTTCTCCTACCTCAGGAACGCTGGCCGTTTTCCAACCTCTACAGGTAATCAATGGTATTTTAATAGCTCTCTTTCAAAGCCACCTCTGGACGTCTGGCATTATATACTTTAGCAATTAAAAATAAATCAATCGAGTCCTTGCATTATTTTCATTTCACTTTTAGCTATTGATATTCTTATAATTTATATATTTTTGATGCTTTAGTTTTATGGTTAAATCTTTTTAGATTGAATATTATATTTTCCAATTTATTGGCATAGAGGTATTATACATAATTATCATAAAAATAGAGTTTAAATTAGAACCACTGACAAGCACCCCTGCTATATATTAAAAATATTTATCGGGTATGTGAATTATATGTTTTATCGTTTATGATTAATAACAATGATCTTGGTCTTCTGCAGTCAGACATCCGACTATCACTACCTAAATAGCAGATTTTTAATATTTACCAGAGCTAATTTCAAGACTTTGCTTTGGAATCTCTTCATCCTGTTTTCTGGAGCGCCTTTCAGTTACCAAATCATGCAGGTGTATCAAAACAGGTTTTAATAAAGCGTTAAGTAAGTTTTAGTTTTTTCAAATACGTTTCTGGATTTCAATATTAGGGATAAAGGGTAAATTATAATGCATGACTAATATATAATTTTTAACTAAAAAGGAAATGAAGCGGACACGAACTCACAGTTTTTTATTTTAAAATTGCTTATTTAAAAAACAGTAAACTAATATTAAGTGAAAGAAACGCGTCGGGCTTTCATTTTTCCCAAATTTCACCCGCAGTTCGTGAATATTTATTGATTGAGCAATATGATTTTCTGTTGAAATAATTGCCAAATATTTCATGATTTATACCTGATCGCAGGTAATTATTAATTATTTTCTATTTGGAAAAAGTTCTCTCATTCTTAGCAACCGAAGCAGGTAAACAGTATATGTGTATATCAATATGTGTATTTGGGGAAAGTTCTTCTAAGTTTTGATTATAAATCCATATCAAAACCGTCTCTGGCGTACTTATGCCTTTAATTTTTCGAGGTAACTATTTCAGCTCTATTTCTAGTTTTTCTACTTAAATGTCTTCCTTATCTTTATCAGTTTTTGTATTTTCTTAGAATTTAAATTTTCTTTTAGTTCTTTGTCTATCATTTTATCACATTCTTTAATATTATATAAGCAATCAAACGGTTACATGACACTATTGAATAATGCAAAACGCTTTTTCATCAAAGCCAAAATATGCAGCGCAGAGAAGCAACTTCTCTATCTAAATGAGTCGTTCGTTATTAATTTTTAATATAAGAATTTACTATATATTGTTGATATCTTTTAGACGCTGTTTTTATTGCGGCGCCTGTGAGCTTGGTCCTATTACGAAGTATATTTTTATTGGCGTTGGAAAAATTACAAAAAATCTTAGGAAAAAAAATGATTGTTGAAAATTTGTATTGAAATAAATAATTTTCTACTCCCATAGTTTCGTATTTTATTTCTATGCCATATAAAGAGGCATTACATTTTGATCACTGGGCAATAGAAGGATATATTTATATCTTGTAAATATATGCTTGTTTATATATATGTATATATATATATATATATATATATATATATATATATATATATATATATATATGTGTATATATATATATATATATATATATATATATATATATATATATATATATATATATATATATATATATATATGTTGATCAAGTCAGGTGGTATGAGAAAAAAAACAGATCTACAAATTAGATACAATTACGAAAATGGGCTCGAAGTTGTATATAACCTAATTAGCAATCTATTTTGTAGCTATAATTTCATTTTAACAGTTTTTAGCTGTCATTAAGACTGATAAAGAATATAGGTGTATAAAAATAACAGGCTACCGGTTATTTATGTTTGAAATAAATATTTGAGAGCTGAAATCTTGAGATGGGTTTCTTACTAAGTTGTAATTTTTTAGCAGCTGTTTCATTGAACCTTAAATTATAAAATTTAATTGGCATTTTGCTAGTTTTCAATAGTTAAATTGACAAGATGGACTGTTATTATGTATTGTTATTGTATGTTATTATGTACTGTACTGTTATTTTGTTAGTTATCTTATTGTATATTAATGTATAATCAAGATTTACTAAAATAATTATCCAGTCATTTTCAAAAAACATTCAAAATTGCGTTCATCCAGTAGAGTGTCAAAAAATCAGACGCCGATTTAGCATATCAGAAAAGTATAGATAGGATAGAATTCGATCGTTCAGCCACAAGGGTGGTGCACGACAAAAATGGCACGATGCTGCAAAGCCACTGAAGTCTATCAAAGAGGATGTGCTACGGGAAGTCAGTAAAGTAAGAAGTTGAGGGAACCGAATTGATAACGATAAATAAATAAAAATCAAACTCTTGAGAATTATTTTGAAATAATTAATTTTTTTTAAACGTTGGTAACAAAAGAAAGGAAGAAACCATTTTGCTGTGACGAAGACTTCAATATAAATTTAGCTTACAATTGATAAATTAAATTAATAAAACAAATTACATTGTTTTTGTTACAACTTACCTATGCTTAACTTTAAGAGGTCACAAAAACACCTTTTGGCAGCCGTGCAGCCTCATCTATTTTCTTTTAAGTTGTTGTTTCAAGAGTTGGCTACCTCGGATTTCGCTAGAACATTAAAATACTGACTGTATCTTCTTTTCAACTACCATTTCCATCAGGATTAGATCTTTGTCCTAAAATTTCTTGCTGGATTAAAGCTTAATGTATATTTACTGGTTATTATAATTTAATTCTCTGTTTTTATTCAGATCTACTTCGGTATGGCCATTTAATGATGGATGAAACGGAACAGTTCTCCTATATTTATTTCACTGTTTCATGAATTGTTGGATTTTTTCTCAAACTAACTGATCCCTCCCCCTCTCCCTCGCCCGCAAGTATTTACTAAAATTGCAATCGACCCGAAACCCGAACATTGGGGTGTTTTGTTTTTGAAAGCTCGTTCAAGTTTGCATAGAAAAACAGGCAGTTTCGAAGTGTGGTTTTCATTATTCGCATATCGTTACTGCATTGCAACCAAAAAAAACAGTCGCTAGCTAGACCTCCTAGCTTCCTGCAATTACTGCACTTGTCAGTCCCTCTGTTTGTTGAGGATAAATTAATCATTGATGGTTTCCACAAACCAGCGTCCTTGCAATCTTTTCTATTTATCCCGTTTCAGAAACTCCATATTCGGTTATATTTGATTGGCCTTGTGAACAATAACACTAGAAAACTTTATACCTCAGCTTCCTTCGGGGCTCTTTAAGTAAATATCTGAGTTTTTCTTTCACCTCGCTTAGAGTATAGAATAAGTGACGGAACAGGATGTCGATGAATCTCGCAGTATGTTCCCTCAGCAGGCCTCCATGGTAGCCGAAGCTAGAAGTCTTTGAACCGAAACCGTTTAGTGTTTGGCGGACTTTCCACTCACTGAAGTCTGGATCGTAACAGTTTCGTTTTTTTACTCATAAAACAATTCCCAGAGTAGGAAGAACTAAAATAGATGTTGTTGATCGTCGATGTAATTTTAGATGAAGTTGGTATAATGTATCTGTCTGTCTACCTATGTTTATTTACATGTTTTTATGTTACTAAATTTTATACTTCAATGGTTGTTACCTCGTTTTCTTTAACTTAGCCTTGATGTAGTTCAACAGCAGAAGCCGAAACGTTGACTCACAATAAAAAAATGAATGCCTTTTATTAGTGTGTTTTTCTTTATTTACCACACTAATGACCGGACCAACTTCTCCTTAAATTAATCTTTTTAATAAGTGTGTAATTACTGTATGAAAACGTTATTTTGCAATAAAATGGTAGAATAAGGGGAAAACATTGAGAACTTGAACGTGAAACTTTATTGCCGTTCATAAAAATTAACTCTCGTTTTGACCTTGTTCTTTGAATATCTGCCACAAATGAGACTACACTTTGATCTTAGCCAATAGGCCGAGAAGCGATCCACAAATGAGACTATACAACATAATATAGATTATTATTTTTATTTATTTTTTGTTGTTATCTAAAGCTCGAGTTGGGCTTTGGCGTCTCTCACAGTCTTCCGCCATTCAGCTCTATCCATCGCCTTTCGTCTCCAGTCTCTAGGACCCAGTTTTCGAAGATCGTACAAATACAAAGTTACAATTACAAGCGGTCAATCCAAATTTAACGCGAGTGGAACCTCGGGGCACAGCTGGTCATATATAGTCTGTGTTTTTACTCAATTTATAAAACAGAAATTTCACTATCACTTCCAATCTTCAGAATAACTTGGAATCAAAATTTTATAGTAGTTACTGCTTATACTAAAAAATGTTATAATAAAGAATCTGAAAAAATAAATAAATATATAAAAATGGATTCCTAAGAATCTTAAAATTAGTCTAAGGCTTTAATCCGTTGATCAATTCTAGTTCGAGGTTAACGCTTTAGTCCCGGCATTTTAAATATGTCTCATGTGTGTTTTATAATAAAAGAAAACGAAAGAAATAGTTTTATTTATAGTGCGAATGAGTAATAAGTTTGGCAGGTCGGCATATTTAAAAAAAAAATGTTTCCCGATTTTAAAACGTGTCATTTGGTCAAATATATTTTAAAACGCATCAATTTGATTTTTATGAAAACCTGAAAAAATCTGGTGCGGTGCGCGCATCACACAATTTTCCCTTGCCGTCCTATAACAATTATCTTTTAAATACAATTTCAAAGAGTTCATATAAACACTGCTTCTAATAAACTCAGCAGCAAACACATCTTCTCCCACTTAAGTACAATAAAAAAGTTTTTTAAACAATTTTAGTACAACAATCCTGTACACTACCTATATATTTTAACTTTGTCAAGTTGCAAATATATTTTAAAAGTTTCTGGTTTAGTTTCCATGGAAACATTTTCTTTCCATTAAATAATGTGAAAGTAGAAATTATTAAGTTAATTTCCGCTTTTGTATTCTTAAATTACTTTGCTACAGAGCGTATTGTTTACAACAGATTGGCGGATTGGTGGGAGGAGGTTCGGTCGCATCTGTCTCCTTTCAGTGCTCGGTTATCCATCTAGGGTCTTGTGCTCCTCATAAAATATACTGCATCTTTGCTAATACTGGTCCGATTTTGATAATTCTTTTATTGATTTTTAGATAATTTAATTACCTTTCATACAATTCTACAAATAATTTACCGTAAAATGCATACTTTTTAAGCTATGCTCAAATAAAATATTCTTCTCATCATAACTTTTTTCCCTGCAATTCCTCGGTCATTTACTATATAAATGAAAAGTGAAGGCTCTTTATGAAGAATAATTTAGGCAAGTTTCATCAAAATCTTTTGAGCCGTTTTCGAGAAAATTGTAAAAAAGTGTAAAATCGATTATATAAAGTGGCACTTCCGGTTAGTCGATTTTGACGAAGATGTTGCTGTAACATCACAGCTCGCCCTATCTTAGACTTTATATATCAAACCCCGTCCAGCAGATTTACTAGATCCTACGATCACAACTCGGTCTTCCTTGGAAACTGGGTTTAAAAAGTGTATTTTTCTATTATAAATTCTGGTTACTATCAAAATTTTGCGGTATATTTTGTTCAATTAGTGTGTCAACAGAGAAAGTTCTAGTCATTTAAAGTTAAACGATTTTATTTTATTTTTACACCAGTCATGAAATATTTATTAGAATGATATTTGTTTTCCTTTTATTTCTACCATATGCACTCATTGATCTGCCTGTAGGTAATTTTGGCAATACAACTTCTTGCATCCTATTATAAAATATATTCTTTACCGGAAAACGATAACAGGGTAGCGCGAAGGATGGTTTCAGACTGATCATGCTGAATACAACTACTGTGCTACCCTTTTCATTTCCACTGTCATGTTCCCACTTAGGGCGTTTTCACTCGGTCCGATAATTGTCGAAGTCGGATCTAACATTTCCCGCAGTCTGATGCCCGCTCGATAAATCGAGTTTCGGACCGTGTTAAAACGCCCTTAGTCTTTCATTCCGATCATGCCTTAATACCAGTAAGCAATATATTATATATATATACATACGTATATATATATATATATATATATATATATATATTTTTTTTTTTTTTTTTTTTTTTTTTGTGCCACCTCATTGCGATATAATAACGTTATAATAATTCGATGGCTAAGAAGTGATAACTCTTATCTGAAAATCGACTAATTTACAGTAGGAACAAAAAACTGTTTTAAAACGCAGTTAAAAATAATAAAATCTTCTAAGTTTGTTGAGAGTGGCAGCGGGGACTGGCGTACAGCGTTTTTAATTATAAAATTGCTATAAATTCATCTGCCTTGGTCAGATTGGCGGTGAGCGTTTACTGCCTGGTGTAGCGGGTAGCGTGCATCTCAAGCCTGTTTGTCCTCATAGAGCATTTGTAGAGCCTGTAAATTGAATTGAAGAGATTATTATGAAAATACAGAGAAAATCTTTGTAGCCAATAATTACATGAATAATTTAATAATTATAATTAATTAATAATTATAATTATTAATAGCATTATCAAGTCATATTCAACGATATCCAAGAAAAACTTAACCTTTTTTTGAGTTCAATAAATTAATATAAATCATGTTTACATGATTACGTGGTTTATGGTTATTTAAATTATCTATTGTGTTTTTCATATAGTATTTGTATCTATTCATTTTAACTTCTTGGATACTCTCGATATTGAGATCCATTACCGGGTTATTGGAGGTCTCTATTACAAAAATGCTGTCGATTTTGAAATCGCGCGCTCACGTATCGATTTATTTTAACTTCTCGGATATCTTCGATATTGAGATCTATTACGATGTTATCGGAGGTCCCTATTATAAAAATATTATCGATTTTGAATTCGCAAGCTCACGTATCGATTTATTTTAACTTCTCGGATTTTCTTGATATTTAGATCCATTACTGGGTTATCGGAAGCTCCTTTCACTAAAACAAAATCGATTTTGAAATAGCGCGCTCACTTATCGATATATTTAAACTTCTCGGATATCTTCGATATTCAGGTCCCTATTACAAAAATACTATCTATTTCGAAATCGTGCGCTCACGAATCGATATTTGTAATTAAGTAATTGAGTTAAGCCCATGCGCGATAAAAAATATATTTTGCATTATCGATTATGAATTTGCGTCCTTAAAAATGTGAAAAATGATCCCTGTTACAAATAATACTATAAAAGTAGTAATAAGTGGAATTGAAAGCGAATTGATAATCAGTGACTCCACAAATTATTGCGCGCTCACTTTACGCAGTTCGATGAAACTGCGATTATCTCTGATTACCTAAAAATCGATTCCAACATCGAAAAGATCCAAAAAGCTAAAATAAATTATACGTAACCGCGCAATAATAAAGTCGATAGTATTTTCATAAAAAGGGTCACTGATAAACCTATAATGAATCTCAATATAGAGGATATTATTAAAGTTTAAATAAATCGATAATTAGGTGCGCGACCTTAAAATAGTGCATTCATAATAAGGAGCTTCGATAATCCAAGAATGGACCTCAATTATGAGGATACCCAAAAAGTTAAAATTAATCGATGCGAAAACCACTTATACGAAGCCACGTTTTTAAAAATATGTGATATGACACCACATGACTTCCTTGTACGCCTGTTGAATTGAGTGGTTTAAAATAAAGGCGTGAAGTAAAAAAAAAAACAGTTTCAGGTAGTGTAAGCTAATTTTAACCAAAATCTAGTATGTTATTTATATTGGGATACAAATTTGATTTGCCAAATCTGAGATGTTTTTCATTATATTTTAATATAATTTTTAATGAGTTTATGAGACCTTCACGTAAAGTACGACTTGCGTCAAGCCAATTTTAACCAAAATCGAGCATATTATTTTTATTGATATAAAAGTCTTATATTCTAAATTTGAGATGTTTTGTATGATATTTTAATATAATTTTTGATGAAAGTCTATTATGAACTTCAAGTAAAGTACCACTTCTGGTGATGATGTAGTAACCATAAAGAGAGGTTCACAACTATATTTTACAAAAATCCCAAATATTGTATACAACAATTAATTTTGAGCCTAACCGTTTTTGAGCTATGTGAGATAAGAACGGACGTCTGAACGTAACCTTTTTTATATATATATCTTTTTTGAATTTTATGAAATATGCAATCATGTTTGCATAATTTAATTTAATTTATTATAATTTAATATAATAATATTAATTGCTATATTAATATTAATTATAGTATTACATGATTTATTTGGTAATATTATATTAAGGTGCATTTATATCAATGACTGCGTGGGTGGAGAGCGTGCGGTTATTCCTCTCATAAACTCCACCCAGGCCACAGCCTAAGGAACCATACCAAAGTACTATAATGGTCTTCAATTCCTCAACTGTCCTCTGTTGGTGAGTTATCACCAGAAAAGTCTATTACTCATCGGATACTCGATGTCATGACATTCTATTTTTTACACATAACGGTCTCGCCTATATACAGGGTGTCCCACCTTGTGCTGTCAATAGTTTAGGGGGTTATTCTAGAAGTCATTTGTAGTTAATTGGCGCAGAAATGAAATTTCTATCTTAACCCATCGAAGAGATATCCAATTTTTTGTGTATTTTTAAAAATACACAATTTTTTAGTGAAAAACTGTAATTATTTAATTGCTGGTTGATGTATCGTAAAAAACGAGGATATTTTCAAAAACTACATTAAATTTCCTATAAGGAACACCCCCGTTTAAAATTTTATTTATTCACACAAGCGGTATACAGTAATTAATAGCAGTTAAAAATTATTATTTTCTGATTGTGTTTACACTTTTCTAGCACAGCCAATTTTAGGCGCAGAGGTTTGCCTCTGGGTCAAAAGTTGCATCAATTCATAAGCTTTAAAATGATACCCCATTTACCCAGAAAAATAAAGGTTTTGTGTAAAAAACTTTAATTTCCAATTCCAAAACCATAATTACGCTAAATTTATTGGCGGCGTAGAACAAAGAGTGAACACTCAGTGTGTTCTCAGTGAACATAATACAAAGAAGGAGGGTTTTTTATTTCTTTTCTTTTTTATTTTATTATAACAATCTAATGTTTGGATAACCTATTTAGTCACTCACATATTGAAATTTCCATATTTGTGACGCGCCACGAGAAAAGGGAGCTTAGGATGAAGACCCAATTTTTTCACTAGAGCATAAAATTTTTTTTCTAGTAAATGTATTTCTGAACATCTAAACTACATGTTAAATACTATTTTTGACGTTGGTCACTCTCAAGCATTGTGTAAGAGCGCTGTTTTGTCCGGCAACCGTCTGTCTGGGAAACGACGACCGTATTCACGGACAGCTTCCGAGGCATTTCCATCGGCAAAGCCATATACAAACACAATATCAGCGTATTCTTCAGTTGTGAAAAAATTAGGCATGTTGCTGGAAGCAAGTGCACCTCACCACTAATAAAGTGATAATGAATGGTTACTATATGGCTCCCATTTGATACTGGGAGCGAGTCTCGAGCTAGACAAGCACGGACAGGATTGGTTGACTAAAGGTATGAGCTTACCTTTGATCTATCTTTAGACATGAAAGTATTAGAAACATTATTATTATTATTATTATTCAATAAAAGTTCTTTTGGGTTGGAACATGCCACATTATTGTAAACCTAGATTTTGCTCATCTTGCTGTGAGCCTCTTCATCAAGGTTAACATCGTAATGAAAAAATAAATAAATAAATAAAATAACTCTAATTTACCTATGTAAGTATGGAAATTTCAATATGTGGGTGACTAAATAGGTTTTCCACTCATTTTATTGTTAAAAGAAAAAGAAAAAAAAAGAAAAGCAAAAAAAATCTCCTTTGTATTATGTTCTCAGTGTGTTCACTCTTTGTTCTACACCGCCGATAAATTTAGCGTAATTATGGTTTTGGAATTGGAAATTAAAGTTTTTTACAAAAAACCTTTATTTTTCTGGGTGAATGGGGTATCATTTTAAAGCTTATGAATTGATGCTACTTTTGACCCAGAGGCAAACCTCTGCGCCTAAAATTGGCTGTGCTAGAAAAGTGTAAACACAATCAGAAAATAATAATTTTTAACTGCTATTAATTACTGTATACCGCTTGTGTGAATAAATAAAATTTTAAACGGGGGTGTTCCTTATAGGAAATTTAATGTAGTTCTTGAAAATATCCTCGTTTTTTACGATACATCAACCAGAAATTAAATAATTACAGTTTTCCATTAAAAAATTGTGTATTTTTAAAAATACACAAAAAATAGGATATCTCTTCGATGGGTTAAGATAGAAATTTCATTTCTGCGCCATTTAACTACAAATGACTTCTAGAATAACCTCCTAATGTATTGACATCACGAGGTGGGACACCCTGTATACGAGGTCTCACCAGTCCATGGCGTGTAGTTTCATGGTATTAATAACATCAATACATGAAATCTGCTTTTTCAGTAGTTATGAGTAATCACTTCTTTGACATCGAATTGGAATATTTAACACATAATTCCAAATTTAATAGCTCCATTAGATCGTTCATCCATCTCCTTTTTTAATTAATTCTAGTGAATATGTCTCGTAGGCAAATTGAATATGTCCGTTGCAAATTGATTTTTTATTCAGCATATGAAATATCTTTTATTATGTATAAAAACTCAAATTACTAAAGTTGTAGAGCATTAAATTCTTTGTTTATAACACTCCTATTTTTTTTTAAAGTTCCTTCTGGATGGTTGTTTGCATGATTAAGAAAATAAAAAATGTAAGGCTTTTAAAATATGTTGCTTAAGTAACGTTGAATACTTAAAGATTATTTTATACCTTTCGCTAAGAAGTAGGTAAAGGATTCCTTCAATTTCTTCTCGTTTGACTGGCTAGTTAGTGAAAGTAAAATTAGCGAAAGGGGGTGCATCATGAAACGGATACACCTTTCTACATGAAAACGTTTGCATATTGAATGGTAACACTATACATTATACATGGTGAGTGTATTTTCGTAGGCTTCAATATTTCGAATGTTTGATAAGCATCTGTAAATGGAATTTTGAGTACGTTTGATGATATCCGAGAATGTGCTTGAAGTCTGTGCAATCGTAGATTTTCCGTTTTTATTTTTACTTTTATATCTTAAATAATAAATTTTATCACATAGGTATAATCAAATTTCTTCAGTTCATTGTCTTTATGAAAGAATACTCAAGTTTATTATATTCAGTCTGGATCAAAACTTAATGATGGCGGACGAAACATAAGCGTAGAAGATGTTAAATTGCCATTGAGAACTCTTTGAGATCCGTGTCATTAAGCTTATTCCTCCTTCACTCTGGGCTCAGGTCCAGCTGGCCCCACCTCTCGCCATTATGAGGTGATTGTACAAATTCGAGTTTATGCCATCTCCCAAGATTCGTGTAAATTTTTATATAGATATTTTTTTATTTATGTATTTTATCATTAATATAATATTTTAATGGAGGAGGTTAATCGCATATTAATCCCGGATTGCGAATATATGAATATAGAAAAAAATGACATAAATATAAAATAATATAAATGAAATAGAACATATATAGGAAAAAATATAAGGGGCGTGCGTTAAAAATATAAACTTTTTATTTGTTGAACGCACACCCCTTATATTTTTTCTTTTGATATTTTGTAAATTTGTATTCTAATATGAATTTTATATGTCAAGTACAACATTATTTTATGTTATGTTATATTGCTACAAAAAATTGTAGCAATGAATTTATTTAAACTTGAGTTGACATTTATAATTTATAAAATGCTAGTTTCGTTCAAATGTAGAATCCAATTTACCAGTCCATTGTGCGTGTTCTAGCCATTGATAGGAGTTGAATAGATAGCTGAAACGTATAGCTGTCGTTCAAATAGGAACTTCAGTAGGAAACCGATAAGGTTTGTCAGCGTAAAATGTGAATGAAGTTAAAGCTGATCATAGACAACATCTCGGTTCTCCCTCTCTCAAATAAATTTTTTTTCTCGCTTCTTCGGAAATTTACAGTTTTAGTTTTAGTTTTAAATAACCCATTTGATAATAATAAAGTAAACGATAGACATGAGCCTAGTAAAAGGTGTTGACTTTTGTCAACAAAAGTCATATTATCGTATCCCAGCCGCATTCCCACTTGTTCTATATCGGTTCCGATTTCAATCAGCGCGTGCACCTAATGATGATTTCCATATGTAGTCCTCCGCTGATTAATCTACGGTAAGATACTAAGAAAACGAAGGCTTTTGGAGGGTTGTGTAATTTTCTCTTAAATTTCCATATATTGATAATTTATTTATTTGTATTTCGGCCACTCGCAAGCTCACTGCGTTTGTACTATAAAGCGCCTCACTGACCATTATTCGCTTAAGAGATCATTAATCGTTTAAGTGTAAGGCAAAAACAAACTTAATTTTATGCTTTGAGCAAATATATTTAACTATAGCTTTATTCATTAGATACATTTGATGAGATATTGCCTCATGTTAAAAGCAAGTTTTTTTCCTCATCAGCCATCCGGCTTACTACTAAAGATAGATTTACCTGAAATACGGCAGTTTTTGGCAAAAAGA
Source organism: Rhaphigaster nebulosa (assembly GCA_948150685.1). Taxonomy (NCBI): domain Eukaryota; kingdom Metazoa; phylum Arthropoda; class Insecta; order Hemiptera; family Pentatomidae; genus Rhaphigaster; species Rhaphigaster nebulosa. The sequence goes on along the minus strand of OX411306.1, from coordinate 164,801,716 downwards.
TGTTTTATAGCTGGGTCTAAATTAAATTAATGTCACACAGATGCCGTTACTTTGAAAAATCTAGTTTCCGTTACCATCAGGGTTATGCATCGCGGGGGTACACCAAGATATAGGCAAGAGTTTGGATAATATTATGTACTCAAAAAAAACTATTAATTATATATTTAAATTAATTAATTAAAACTTTCTTGTGAATTTTTATTTTTATCATATTACAAGTCATATGTAGGGGAGGTAGGATAAAATAAAACCTATCCTTTGCATTTCCGGAGAAACTGACAATTTTGTTGTGTGTTTTTTCTACTATGCTATTTTTAAAGGTGTGTTTGCACAAAAATAAAATAAAATAAATTAAAATATATATTTGTATATATATTTATTTATTTACATATATATATATATATATATATATATATATATATATATATATAGATGTTTAAGATATGGTTGTATACATTCCCTCTTTATACTCTCCATCATATTTCATTGAATGTCACGTAAATTATTTTTATATTCCAAATTGATTTATGGTAACGGAAACATGTTTTTTTTTTTCATTTAATCTTATTAAAACTTTTTTTTATCACTATCTTTTTTACTCGAGCATTCATGAAAAAATATTCTCAGTCATGGAGATGAAATTCCTCATCACGTGGATTTATATTAGTGAGTTCTTCACACATTAAAAACTTTAAGTTGACGAGTAAACATTTAAACTAGCAGCCAAACACATGGTAGACCACCAAAAGCAAAGAAGTAGCTTTCACTTTTATATAAATATTTCACCTTTAAATCACTTTTATATATCGGGTAAATCTGCAGTTACAAATAAGCGGCTTAATAGGCATATATAAACATATATATCCATTAAGAATAGAAAATATCAATGGTATGATTTACATTAAAAGATAAAATATAATAGGTTCAAAGGTTACCTTTAAAAAAACCCATTAAAACTTGTGAAATACAAACAATTTTTTGGAATATTTTCCTGTACTACATACACTCGTTTATTAGTTTTAAAAATATATATGTACATTATTTTCTTTATATGGAGAGAGGTTACGGATTTGAGTTTTATTGTTCAAAGGATGAAAAATCTATTTTCTTACAGAATGGCTTATGGAGTAGTGGGCGTATTAGTAGCATTAAGAATCGATCGAAAGATGGTGGGTCGGGAAAATTTTATATATATTTTATTGTTCAGATGAACACCATTGCTCACCGATTTAGGTCCAAATAATTTGATATGAATACCACTGGCATTCTCTATGATATATCATCAAGAAATCAGAATTTCATTCAGAAGTGATGTTTACTAGCTGCGAAGGTGAGAGATAATAAATGCTAAGTATGAAATAAATATGCAAAATGCTTAACACATGTTGAACGACCAGTCAAGCAGAGGACAGACTAAAGAGGCTATCTTGATGAATAGAAATCTCTTTTTATTCATGGCTGCTGTGTACACGTTGTCAACAAACATATTTCTCTATTTAATTAACCTATAATAATATTTATATTAGTTTTTTAAAAAACATTATTGAGCAATGCAATGTGATTTCAAATTTGTTTGCAACATCTTGCATTTCGATACCCCTTCTGATCTCCAAAAGCTACTTTTATGGTATAGGAATCCATTTGAAAAAGTCTTTTGTTACCGATAACCTACTTTATTAAATTCTCAGAATATTTTAATCAAAGTTACTTTTTGGTGAACTGATATATATATATCTGCTATATATTATTAGGTGCATAAAGCTGAAGAGGCTGTATGTATTAACGCGCTAATTTCAGCAACTACCAGTCCGATTTGAAAAATTCTGTTTGCTTTAGATAGGCCGTTTATCGAGGAATGCTTTAGGTTTTATAACATCACGCTACCCATACGACCCATACGAACAAATTGCTAAGAAAAAGAAGTGCCAAACTTGCGTACGTTTCGTTGTCATCACAACTTCATACCCGTTGGGCCAAGCAAACGTTCAAATTTTATAGTGGATATAGTAGATCGTAGATGTAATTTAAGGAGAAGTTGGTATAATATATCAGTCTACCTATTTTTACTTGCATATTTGTATGTATTATGCTACTAAACTTTCATACTTTAGTGGTTGTTATCCTGTATTTTTTTACTTAGTCCTGATGAAAGCCTATTACTTATTCCGAAACATTGGCACACAATAAATAAAAAAATCTGATGCGCACATCACACAACTTTCACTTACCTCCTTATTTGAAATTTTTTTTATAAATTTTCCCGTTTAGTTTCCAAGGAAACATTTAGCTTCCATTAACAGATATAAAAGTATTAATTATTATTTTCAACAATCACTGAACGTTTATAAGTTTTTCGTCACTCTCCACTACCTTCTACAACTTTATATGTCAGATATTAATTTTTCTAAAATCTTTAGCTTTCCAATGGTATATTAGTCATTTCTTTTTTCCGGGAAATTTGTTTTTAATGTGGGAAAATATTTTTCCTTTTCTTCTCCTTTATTTAAATATCAAATTGTTTCATAATTTATAATTAACCATTTTTCATTACTAATGACAATGAGAGAATGTTAATTATTTCAAACAAACAAAATTAAAGGTACATTAGAGGAAACCATTTTGATAATTCAGCATTGAAGCTCTGTCAGACTTTTTCAATGAGTATAAGACCTAGCTGATATTAAAGACCATTCAATTGTACATCGGTATAACGAGTTTCATTAAAATCGTCAAAACCATCTTCGAGAAAATTGTAAAAAAAGTTTGAAATCAAAGATATAAAGTTCGACTTCTGGTAAGTCGATTTTAGCGAAAAGTTGCTGTAATATCATATACTTACTCATATAATTACAACTTTTCATTTTTGAGCTACGCTGTTCGCATGCACACAGACGCGCGCCCCGACCATTTTATGAAATTTGGTGATATAGACTCGGGGGCCTTTAAAAGTGTATTGCAATACTTACTCTTTCTATTTATTTCATATATAGGTAAGTGAAAGTACTATGTTTCACTAATTATTGTGTTTTTCTTCATTGACAGAAAATCTCTCTTCCCCCCGATTAACTTCTCCTTATATTAAACTTGTTGATAAGTGTAAAAATATTTTGTGAAAACGCTACTGTGTAAACAAAATAGGAGGATAAGGGAAACAAAAGTATGAAAATTTATTTAAGTATAACTGTATTGCCGTTTTAAAAATTAATTGCCGTTTTCACTCTGTTTTTGGAATATATCTGCAACAAATGAGACTGAACCACCATTATGTGTATTTTAGGAGTCAATCCAAATTTAGCGCGGGTAAAACCGCTGGACACAATTAGTATGTAATATACATTTTACAACAATTTAAATGATAAATGAGGACCCCATTTATTTTTTCAGCCATGTTTTACACCTCCGAGATAGTAGTCGCTCTGGAGTACTTGCACTCCCAATCAATAGTCTACAGAGACCTGAAACCAGAGAACCTCCTTCTCGACAAAGAGGGGCACCTCAAAATTACAGACTTCGGCTTTGCCAAGAAACTCACCGATAGGTATGTTTTGTTCAATTATTTTATCACAATTGAATGTAGTTATCACCATCTCCCTGTTAACTTTTTTTTTTTTTTTTTACCTATCTTTATGAAAATAATTGACCCATACTGAGAAATGATTATTGTAAAAAATCACTATATAATAACCTGAATCCCTACTAATCAAAATAGCGAAACTTTTTTTCAAAATTTATTCATTACAATACAAAAAAAAAATAAATTACTTTTATCATTTGAACATCCGCCTAGGTTTATAGGTACATCCTTTCAAAGCTTTTTATATTGCGTGAATTAGCCAAAATAGATACCCATAGTAGGCTCACGAGATATATTTTTGATTTACCACTCTTCAAATTTTATCGGACCCTAAATCTAATAAAAACAACGAAACAGTTTTCAAATCTTTGGAGCATTTTGGTTTCATAATACAATCAAAAATGTTTACTCTGCTCTTTGAATCAAAATATTATCATTAGTTCCGATCAAATTATTAAATAGACAGGATATCTTTATGAACATTCGTTTACAGCTTTTGACCTTTCTTCTTAACAAGATTCACGTCTCTTCCTGGAGGACAGTTAATTTTATTTCAAAGTAGCAGTTGTTAGAGATCTTTTGTGTATGTTCAATACCAGTATTACCTAATACTGGTATTGAACATACACAAAAGATCTCTAACATAGATATTACAGTATTGTAGATATTACAATTTTAGGTAATAAATAAATTTATTCATTAAATAATAAAAAAAAATATTTGATTTGTGTAATAATGAAGGACCGAGGTGACCACGTGAAATGCAGTATGTATACTTGTATATATATATATATATATATATATATATATATATATATATATATATATATATATATATATATGTTTATATATATATTAAATCTGTTTAATTTAGATTGGCTAATAAAATATTTTTATAATAAGGATGATTACTTTTGTCAGCAAAAATAAATACTATTTAACCGTTATATTGGTTACTAATTATGGTTTTAACCTTGGCCGAAACTAGAGTTTTTCCAGGGAGGGAAGCATTATTTTGTCATTCCTTCTTTCATCCTCCATTCCTCTTAAATAAAAGCCATTAGATTTATAGGTAACATATTTCGAAATAAATATCATTATCTCATAGCATTTAATCATTTTAATTGGTTGAATTGTGGCCAAAACAATCAAACAGCAGAAAAATTATTTTTTATTTAGCATAAAAATAAAAATTTGGTTGGAAATTTGTGTCTCCTTTCCTCTCCTTCCCCTAATTACGGTCCTGGTTTTAATGAAACTTACAGATTAAAAGAGGTTGATACGGTACCAAGAATATTTTATAATTCGTGGTGCCATTTCTGATTAAAGAATTATTATATATCTTACTTGAAATGACAGCGTCCCAAGCACTAATGTTTTATCCATTCCACTAAAGTTTTTATCCGAATATATTGTAAGTCAATCTCAAAATTACTGATGTATTAAATCAATTAACCATTTTTGAAATTTGAAATGGTCACAATGTTATAGTAAACAATCAGGAGATGAATGAGAAACCGAAATAATGCTGATCAACACAGTAAAGTAAAGGAATGGATTACACCTTTTTAGATCTTTGATTTTTGGTTAAACTATTAAATAATTACCTCAAGAAGTAGTGCCAAACGGCGTGTACGCAGAATATTTTTTCGGGGATATACATTCTTTTTCGAGAGAGGATTTAAAAAAAGAAGGCAAGTAATGAACTAAGTGTCTATAATAGCCAAAGTGGGCGTAAGTTTTAAGGATAATAATGAGAATTGGATCAAACATTATTATTCAAAGTACAAAACTTATATTGTTGGTTTTGAAAATCATATATTTTCAAACATTTGGGAAGGAAAGGAAGATATATATATTCCTCTACGAACGCCACTAGTACCAAAAATTTTACAAAATTTATTCTTAAATTATACATGGGAACCTCTGCTGTTTGTACCTTGGTCCGAATATTCGTCTACAATCGATGTTTCATTCCAATTATTCATTAAAGTATTCATTAATAACACCTTATCTGATTTGATCAGAATTTAAGAAAGAATGGGCAACAAAGTTTTTATTGATAACAGTTTTTGCTTAAAGCCAGGAAATAACCCAATCCGATTAACCGTCTTTTAATGTATTCCTACCGTATTAGTTGACCTTAAAAGTTTATTCCCTTTCTAAGGTTACGTTATCGATGTTTCAAAATATTCAGAAGATCCTCTGAAAGGCTTAGAGAAGGTTAGAAGTGGCGAAAACAGGGTAGCCATTGTTTACAGCCAAACCACAGGGCTTGGTAATCGACGTAATGGCTGAATATTGCTAAGAATATAAGAAATTAGGTCAAGAACAGTTATTGTTTCTATGCAGAGGAAGTATTGTAAAATGTTCAAATTATCTTTTTCCGCTTTTGGGTGTTATTTGGATTGTTGAACTCTGATTTTGATTAGAGAAAGGAAGGCATCAAATTTCACAATAATATGATTTTAGGGATGCCGAATCGAATATTACTAATGAGTGCAATTAGGAAAAAGTTTTTTTTTTTTAATTTTGGATTTGTACAATTATTGCATGGTACAATTATTGCATCCCGTTCTACACAATTTTTTCCCACCATCTTCTCTTAACAGACTACTCTTCTCGCAGTCCTCTCGGAACCATTTCTTCCATCACATCTCCAATCCAGATCTTCCCTGGCCGTCCCCTCTTCTTCCAATATTCCTGCTTATATAAACCAATTTTTTTTTGGCCATCTTTCGCAAAAAGCGGTAAAAAGTCAAAGATCATTAGACCATAGTCGGTATCATTAGACCATATTGGACATACACTCGATAGGATTGGTCTTATGTGGTTTAAAATTTACTTCCTATTCATCACTGGAAACAACGTTTGCAGTAACCCGAGTGATTTATCACATTGTTTATTTATATGTTTTGTGTAAGTCAGTTTTGAGTCTAAGATGACACCAAGATACTTAACAATTGATTTCCATTCTAGAGTTTAATTAACATTGCTTCAGGTCTTCTTTTTGTAAATAGGATAACTTCAGTTTTACCCTCATTCAGTTTTTTTTTTCCATTTGTTAAAAAGTTTAAAGCATTTTTGAATACCGATGGTTAAATAGTTGGTGTGGAATCTACCCTGTAAGAGGAAATGTAAAGGGCTACATCATCTGCATATCAAGCAATATTGCATTTTATTTTAAATTTTGTAATACTATAGAAAAAAATGTTGAGCAGAACTGGACCTAGTACTGAGCCCTGGGGTACTCCAGAATGAATCTGTTTATAATAATAGTTTTCATTATTTAGGGATACATAAAACTTTCTCCTGCATAGGTAATTATTAATTAAGCAAATTAAATATTTTGTGAATCCCACATTTATGAGCTTATAAAGAAGGCCTAGGTGCCACATCTGATCGAAAGTCTTCTCTACAAAATACGGCTGTAACATTTTTACCGGCTATAGAAAAATATTGGAAGCAAAAAGGAAGTTTTATACAAAAAATATACAACTGACGGAAAGATGTGCCAATATTTTCTTGATCACACTATAGAAAGACTAGTAAAAACGTTGCAAGTTTATTGGGATAATCTAAAGTACCGCAATCATGTATTAAAAACAAAATGGAAAGGCTGAAATGGAATAAAGGACATTTTTGGAAGAAAAATAAATCAATGAGAAGAATTTTAAACTGAGCGCCTTGTAACCACATCGCTTACGGTACATCACTACGTACATCATTACGTGGGTACATCACTTAGGTAAGACAAGTAACTGTACTTTTCATATCACTTTTATTTAATGTAGTTAATTGTTGCGTGTAAAACAAACCGTGTTTGGTAGCAGGTTTTCTTCGCTCAGCCAGACATAAATCACAACTTTAATCTCGGTTATAATACTGTTTCTGTTAACTTGATATTCTCTGACTATGTGAATTAGAGCAGCTTTACTTAAAATTAGAGGTCAAAAAACTTCTTACTTAACATAAATGTATCTTTAAAAATTTGAAAAATATCAAATAAAGGATTTACTTAGAATCTTTGGGTCAAATGAGCTGAAATTCGGTATGTAGGACTTTCTTCCAGGCAGAACGATACCATCAAAGAATGGGTAAATTCCAGTCGAAATTTCGGTATATTTACCTGAAATTTTGGCGTTTATAAGTTTTGCGCATCGCTATAGCTCCTCCATATTAGTTTATAGGGCTGAAAATTTGTATATGAATTAAGTTGATGTTGGGGAAGTGTTTGGGGGTCTCGACTTGGTTTCCCCACTCTCCTGTGTTTTCCGATTTTTTAAAACATTTACGCACCTTTAAAGCCTCTCCAAATTGAGTTAGGGAGCTGATTTTCTGTATCGAAGGTCAGCGGAGAGACAAACCATATAATAAAAGTACGTATAAATTTCGGTATATTAAGGAACTGTATTTTGTGGGTCTTAATTTTTTTCTTACTCCCCCGTTTTTATATTTTTTTTTTACTTGAAAATACGACTTTAGTGACGGAGTTCTACTGCTCGCAGATTTTTTTTTAAATTATGCCGGCTTTCTTGTTTAGTTATTATATTTCCCTAATAAGTTTATAAAATCAATTTAGAACACAAAGGACCATTGGCTGAGTCAAGGGCTAAAACATAACTTTCTTCAGGAATTAAGGCTAAGTCTCATCGTTTTAGTTTATTTGATGGCCACCACGTCGCGCTTCAAAATTAGGCAAATTTACAACTAAATTTTTTTTGAAACGGAATTTCCGATTTTCGTTCTATAAATTGCAACTTACTCCTTATTAACATAAAACCGCCAATAAATATGTTTGAAGGTTAATATAATATACTACATATGGCAAATAAGGGTAATAACAATATTTAAATATTTAAAAAAGGGCTTTAGAATTTGGATTTAAAAAAAAAGTCTTATACAGCTTTGGGGGTAGATGTAAAGGTTATTTGGGTAAAAAAAAATTAAGAAAAAACAGAGTTAAAGCCGTCTAATTAGTAACATAATATTTCCTTGCCAAAGAGTTGGACGGTGGGAAGCGCTTAGCTGAAAGGGAAGGAGCAGGTATTAGTCGGGAGAAACATTTTGGCTATAATACATCGGCACTAGGGACACTGCTACAAAAATTTATTGAAAGGAGCAGAATATAAAATTTCTCAACAATTTTTTTTTTTCAACGGATTTTCTAACTAAATTAAATATTTTAATTTCCTCTACTATATTCTGAAATATTGTAATTTTCTCCAACTCTTTTGAATTTGAACTTTTCATGTAACTATTGCGAATCAATTCTCATGCAAATCTCGACGAGGAATTAGAAAATCCTCGTGTTTTTAAAATAATAATTTCCATCACTTTCAACTCCTTTATCATTCACTCCTAATGTAAGACTGATTTCCTGAAGTATATAACTTAACTATTTCGTCACATTCATTAAGTAAGTTAAATACATTTTTAATTTATTTATTATTAAAATAATCACTTCAATAAATAATTTAACATGTTATTTCTAATTAATGAATCATCACAACAGATACATACATTTGCCAGATAAAAATTGTTTTTAATGATAAATAATTATATTATCATTGGAGTCTAGAGGCATAGCTTCATCTCAAACTTTGGGTAGTCCATGTAAGATTTCCGATGATAAAATGTAATAAGAAAGATTACATTTTGAAAAATTTGGGAGCTAAAACAATAAAATCGATAAAATGAGTCTTGGTCAGGTTTCTTCAAAAATAGACCACTGTCTCTGCCACTACCTCAGCCGTGCACTCCCTCCATTCGGTACTCCAGGTAGATAGACAAGCTCCCCTACTGATTAGTGCATGTAATCGATTAAAAATTGAAACTTTTTTGTTGTATCCTTAATATTTAGATGACTTTCCATGGCAGTATGAGACATATTTAAAAAAAATATATATAGTTTGCGAAATAAAAATTAAAAATCCAATTAATCAATAAATTTTATCTATCAAAAATAGTTATTGGCTATTCTAATATAGTGAAATTATTGAATCAGCTAAAGAAATTTAGTTTCATTAAGCCGTTTTCAAATAAACAAGCTAATAAATTTCGCATGAATTTTGTCTCCATCTATTGAAAAAATATCTTACTTAAAGTCCGTGAGGATTATCCTTAATTATGCCGAGGCTTATAAAATTAATATAAGTAAAATAGTTCGTTTTCAGTTTCATTCTGAGACTGATAAATAGATTAGTCTGTACCTGATGCCTTATCTTGACACCTAAAACGGTTATTTCGGCAAAATAAAGTAGGAAATAGGCACAAACTGAAATATAAAAATAAGATACAAAATATTTAAGTATTTAAGATAAAATAATTTCTAGTCATAAATAATAATCATCTTTGGGAGTCTAGAATTTATGTATTGTAATATAAAATTCTTACTCTTATTTTGCAGTTACGTAGTTGTATGTTTTTCCTGTTTTTTTTTTTTTTTTCCTTGTCTGTCACGGAAATATCTTCTCAGAGAATAGATCGTTTGGGAAGTGGGTATATTCTGCTGCGATGCATGTTGGGAGCTAAGGCCCGACCTGAGAGAGGCCAGAACTGAGGCAGATGTGGGAATAGACAGTAAATTAACTTCTATAAATACTTGGTCAGAAGCGAAGCCTCGTGCCAAAACATTTTTTTTGATTTATTAGTATACTGCTCCTCTCAGAATATACCACTTCTCGTCCTTTTAATATCCGTGTTTCCAGGACTGGGTTCATGGACTTGTGGTCTGAGCGAGTTCACATCCGCTAATAACAGACATTGGTCCACAATCTTGGTCCACATATTGAACCAATATATTCCTAAATATTGAATTGTTAATAACGTCGTCCTACGAGTAAAATTTATTTAATTAATATGGCCCTTTCTACAGTAATTTACTGACTTAGATGAATAGATCATACACAGTAGCCATATTGATTATTAAGTAGTTATGGTATCCCTCGTTGCTAGTTAGGACTTTTTCATCTCCAATTACCCTTATGCCACTTCAGAACATACGTCTTGACACCGTGTACATTAGTATTATTTTTCATGGTTTTTATTGTTTTTATTCTGTAGGTTTCAATTAATTAATTTCATTAATTCATTGGCATGCACATTAATTTCACTTATATTATCCGGCTAATCTTTTATTTCTACGTGAAAAAATAGTGAATTTCAATCCTTTTTATTCAGCAAGGATCTGCTAGTCACTACCTTAATAAAGTTATATTAATAGAGAATGGTGAATTCCAAAAGTGCTGTTAAAATGTATTTAACTTCTACTTATTCTATGATATGATACGAACATTCTCTTACTGATTTAAGTGATTTGTCTTGCATCCTTAACTTCTGAATCAAACTTAAACATTCCACATCGATTTGTAGCTTATTACCAAACCTTTCGGAAAAAACGCTTGTCCATCAATTTAGTGAGTGTTATCTTACATTATTAAACAGAGCTAGATAATAATTGTTACAATACCTGTCGGCAGTATTTAAATTCTTTTAAATTTAATTTGTATATGATCACAAAAGACTACGAATTTAAGCACTACAAAAGTAATGAAATCAGGCTCACACATCTCAGAGTAATAGACCTCCACCAAAAGCTATGTAGCGGATATTTAATAAACGGTAAACACGTATAGGAATGGTATCACGTGAAATAGTTTTGAATGCTAAAAACATATTAGAAAATATCGCACACCTAAGAACTTTGGGAATGAAAACAAGAAATCTGAAAGAAAGATTATAGAAGGATGAAGTTTGGGTGAAAGGCAGTATATTCCTGCTTACTGAGTAACTAAAACAAAAAAAAAACAAAAAAAAAATAATAAAAAAAATAAAATCACCGTGTTATTCTTATTAAATAACTATACTCATATTTATTACCTCTTCACTTTGATGTAGGTGTCTCACTTGTTTCAAAATTTCCATTTTTCCTTATACTAGTATAAAAAAAAAAATAATATATTAGTATTTTTCATTGTGAATCTAATTTATTATTAAAATGTATAAACCCGTGACATTAAAAATCGATAACGTCTTTGGACGGTCTCTCAATGAGTCTTCACTAGGCATTTCGTCCATGTATGATGGCTTCTCAATAGTAGTGTTACCAGCATCCCTTGTAACAATGTCCAAGGATACTCTTCTTAAAAACAAGAAAAGCCTTCTCTTCTCAGCTTGTAACTCAAATTCGTTGATCTTACCAGTCTGATAAGAGCATCACACACACGCACACACACACACACCGTGGTGACAGTCGGATGTAGTCCTTGGCACTTTTTAATGCTGGAGAAGGAACAGCTTCTCATATGTTTCCTGAGGCCGAAATAGCACCTGTTGGCTTTGACGAGTCGTTGGTTGGTTTCCAGAAAGATTTTGTTTCCACAGCTTATTACAGACCCTTGGTACTCCTCGAATTGGCCAGGGTTTCGAAAAATAAACTAGTCCACCACTACTGGTTCCGGTGCTGTCTCGACTCCGAGTCCTGCTAGGGGGTATTTGTTCTCGTTCTGGCTAATCATTATTTCCATACTTTTTTAATTTCGGCTAACTTGATAAGCTTATGCTTGAGGAAATCTAAAGCTATATCCACACTGTTCGACATTCGATTCGGCATAGCATGCTTCACGTTCTCTTCCCCGTTCGTCACTTCGAATTGAAAGTTGAATCGGCATGAGAAACGGGGTGCCGTCTGTGATATCGAATCTTTTGATTCGACATTGTAAAGTTGAATAGAATGTCGAACAGCGTGGGCATGCGTTTAAAAACACGCGGCTGGCTCTAGGCCGCCTGAAGAAGCATTTGAAATAGCCAGTTAAAGACATAAACTTCAATGGTTTAAAAAAATAACTTTAATTTAACACAAAAACTGTGACTTATGGTAACTGACCTCTGAATTTTCTGACAAATTTAATCTATATGATATAAGATGCAAATTTTCTTTGGTTTGTTGAAGGCATGCTTTTAAAAATGAGTTATCATCTTCTTCGGCTTTATCCAAAAATAAATATAATATTTCAGAAGCCATTCAGTGTAAGTCAACAAAAACTACATCATTCCACAAAGTGTTTCAAACTGGCTTTCACTAATTGTAAGTGATTTAAGTGTCTAATAGTGAGTGTAGAGTTTTGTCAGCTGAAAGTTTGAATAATAAGGAAGCAGTTTACAACATATTAGTTCATTTTCAGCAAAATGATGACACGCTGATTGGCTTCTGAACCTTTCATTTATTAATAAACGTAATAACCCTCCCACAGTTACGTTTTCTTTTTACTACCTCCTTCCTGCCATTATGCATATCCGCGGTCGAGTGCTACCAGACGCGTATGCAGAATTTTTTTCGGGGAATTTAATTTTTTTTTTTTTTTTTTTTTTTTAGGATGGGATTTCAATTTTTTTTGGAGAGAGATTTAATGAGAAGACAAGTAATCGTTTAGTGTATATAATCATCAAGCAGGGCGTAAGTTTTAAGGATAAGAATGAAAATTTGATCAAAAAGTACTACTCAAAATGCAAAACTTGTCAGAAAATCATATATTTTTTTAAATTTCGTTCGGAGATGTAACCCTGATCTCTCCTTCTGCGTACGCCACTGTGTTCTACATCATTAATGTAAAATTAATTTATAAAGTTAAATTTGTTAATAATATAATAAACAAAATAGACAGTATGAAACTAGTTCTCTATTTTTAAGAAACTGACATAAATACATAACATTGCGATTCAGTAATAATGATTCAATTTACTGACTCTTTATTGGGATTTAACAATAGTTTTTTCATTATCTTATAGTTGGCATACTTATATCTCTAACTGCCAGTTTTTATATATCTTAAAACTGAGAATTGAAAGTATATGTATGCCCTTTGCAAAATAACCAACTTTATGTTGAAGGAAATTTTGTCAAAGATAGTGTGATAACTCAAACCATTTATTCACTAAGGAGCGATTTAAACTAAAAAAATAAGGGTTACTGATTTGTAATTAAACTTTTTTTATTTGGATGATCGGAGAGTAGTGCTTGTTATGTATATTTCTAGGCCGCGATGGACGCGGGTTCCAGAGGGTTAGGTCCAATTCTCACCTAATTCATTAAATATATGCTTCGTGTTGGACTCGTGAAATAAATCTTGATATATATTCCCACTCTTATTAGAAAAGTGTGGCAAAGTATGTACCCACATAGGTTGGTTAAAAATGTCTATTCGAACAGGCCAGCGAATTTCCTAAAAAAATTTATATTTTCTACTGAAGTAGTAGGGCATTAGATAAGGAAAGGACATTTACAGAAACTCTGAGATTTGTATAGCAGTATTTCGTATTTACTTATGACCGGTATCAGTGAGCTTATTTATGTGGATCGGTTTGTAGCCACGAAATTGAAAGGTATCTTTACTACCAAACCCAAACTCATGTTTAACAATAATAAAGTTGTTTTTGCATGAAAACACTATAAATTCATCTATTCATATAAATGTAAATGCACGAGTGTGTGTTTGCTCCATCATCACTCCCGATCGGCTGATGTGATTCTTACGTATCATTGGCCGATTAGGAATGATGTAAATCTTATGGAAAGTGAATTAACCAGTGGCGTAAATAAATAAATTATTTACGCCAATGCATCCAATGCGACACCTTGTGATGCATTGTATAAACGGATGTACTGGGTAACACTAAAAGAAATATTTAAATGTCAGCGCAATTATGCCCTGTTTAGTACGTTTAGGAGTGAGTTTGTAAAATGTTGTGAGGTAAAATAGTGCCTAAGCCTTAAGTCCTAAGGAGAAGGATAAAGATGGCTTTTTTTTTGGAGGGAGTGAGGGAGGAGGGGCGCACCGGAATGCTTGCATTGGGGCGCAGTCATCCTTTGCTACGCCATTGGAATTAACAGGCATATTTCCTCCTGACAGCTGAAATTATTACCTTATCTATAAATAATGTCTTTCTATTCAGAAGTAGAAGCCATTAATAATCTCTGAGATGATAATATTGGACTTGGAAGTACTATATAGCTAATTGGTCTAACTGTATAGAAAGAGACCAGACTCCTGAGTCCAGCTGGCAGCCACCCAGTTGATGGTATCAAAAAATATAATAAATGGCCTGTGTTATCCAATAGCTTATATTTCTAGTATAAAGGACAGAGAGTAAAAGAATAAAAAATATCTTTCTTGTTCTTTTTGCTTTACATTTAGTAGGGTTTAAATTATGATATATTGTGATCATAGTGATTGCAATCCCCCCTTGACGAAAGAAGGGAGCTAAACAAACCATCGTTAAATCTGGAAATGCTCTGTCATAAGAAAAGATCTCAATAAATAGCCTAGTATTCTCATCGAACACGTCTCATAAAGCCATTCTTGGATCCCTTAAATATCCAAATGCTATTGAACTTACTCGTGCAACATTTTATCTAATACTGCTAATTTCGAATTCGAAGAATTTTTTGACAAAAGTGATTCTAATCGTAACATTCTGGAAGAACAAAGAAAAACTTCCGTACTGACCGCAATATTTATTTATAGAGTTAGGTATCATATACTCATAGGTAAAATTTCTAAAATACGTTGAGAGAAGAGTAACGCCTTAAAGTTTTAGAAAATATATTGCCTAGAATTTTTGGGCCAAAGTGCTCCCTACTAAGCAGAGTGGGAGAGTCGAGACTCATTTCTCAGGACCGCCGCTGATCCAGGTGAGAATCGGACCCATACCGTTTCTGACCGGGTACTATATGGCCCAACGTTCTCAGCCATCTCTAGACTTAAAAATAAATGAAATTATTGTGCTAGGTCTGGCATTGTATACTTGGGTTTGGAAGGAATGTTGTGGAGAGAGGCATAATGGCGGAGATTAATGGTCGAACCCTAGAGTCCGTTAGTGCTCATTATAATTATGTGTTAATGCGTTGTGGCCTTAAAAGTCGTTGCGGTTGGTCATTGAAGATCTTGCTGTTTCTGTCAGAAGGTTCTAATTGTAAATCTTTGGTATAAAATATATAATTCTTAAAATATATTTTATATAATAATTTTTCATTCTTATTTATAAAACACATTAATGTCATGTTGTTACTTTAATATTTCTAATTAGGAGGTGTCCTAAACCGCTTGTTATTTTAAGCAATCGCGTGTCCCCATAATAATGAACTTTAATTTGTTATATTTTCCTTGGATTGGAGATTTTCAATTACTATAATTCTTCAAGATGATAGGTACTGTTCCATTTACTGTGGTATTATTGATTTAATGTTTTCCTTGACTACTAGGACATGGACGCTGTGTGGGACGCCGGAGTACTTGGCGCCTGAAATAATTCAGTCCAAAGGTCATAATAAGGCGGTGGACTGGTGGGCTCTAGGTATGTATTATTTGAAAATGATTCATTCAAAATTGTATTGCATGTATACACATATTGATATAATTTAAACAAATATAAATTTTACGAAAATCTAAGTATTTTAACTGCATATGGTTCCATATGTCTAAATAGAGATTATTTACAGATTAATAGATGTTTATATTATTTATAGTTAGTTCAAATAATGATTTTTTTCTGTTTTGTTTTAAGCTCATTGATTTGTTTCTATCGTTTTAAATTTAGTTTTGTGGCTATCAAAGAAACATTAATCGAAAGTGATTATCATTTATAGAACCAAATATTACCTATATATTTTTAAAAGAAAGATGGTCGTATTTTTATCCTCCTTCTATAATAATCCTTTGGAAGGGTCGTATAATAGCCCAAACCATCTCTGAAGCAAATCGCTCATCTCAATAACTTGGGATCCGTGGTGACCGAACAAATAAGCGCTTAAAATTTGATCATATTTGAATGTAAGCACTATTGAGTATACTATGAATACTTGAATAGCTAGGTGGCCGTCCGAAATCGTTGATCCCTCAGGAGTATTTCCATATTGGTCGAGATCCTTTGATAATCATCCTTCCACGGGGAAACATGTATAATCCGTGGATCTAGACCGATTTGTCGCTGTCTTTGAGCCCGAATGAGTTAGTGGGAAGGACACAGCTGAATTGGCCCCAAAGGGACTGGTGAGGTTTGGTGAGCCTCTTCCCACTGTCTCTGCTCCCGCAAGCGATAAAATGTCTGTAAGAAAAACCATATCGCGCGGCCAAAGATCTTCATGGTCTATAGTGCCAACAAGAATAAAAATAAAATATATATCTATATCTATATATCTATGTCTGTATATTCTTCTGTATCTATGTCTATGTCTATATACAAATTCTATATTTCTTTTATCAGCCAAAATGGTGAGCTATTTATTTATATTTATATAACAGTAAATTGCCTCATAATATCGTTAAGTTAGATAAACAATATAACAAAAGTTAGATATAATTATAGGATAAAAATAGAGATTGAGTTAAAAAATATAATTTAAACTTTTAAAAACCTGGTGTGCTCATCAAACAACTTTCACTTACCTCCCTACTTGTCATAAATTTTAAAAGTTTACATTACGTTTTCATGGAAATTCTACTTACTTATAGACCGTTATACTCTCTAAGTAAGCAAATTTGTTAACAGAATGGTCAATTGCAGTTTGGGTTGGTGTCGTTCCAATTGGATTGCTTAAAAGAATTCGTCCAATCTCTCATGATAATTATGTGGGTAAAGGAGTATCTACAAGTACTTTTTTTGACACTGGTTTATAATATAAACAAGTGATTTTTTTTTTAGAATGGATTTAAGTCATATATTGTTTGTTTATAAAATAAAGAAACAAAATATGATTTAATGCCAGGGTAAAAAAAAAAGTCATGTACACCTGTACCCAAACATCACAGAATAGGCATTGTTATTTTGTTTGGTTACTATGCTTCCCAGTGCATCCGTTTATACAATGTGTCCTCACAGGCACTACGCTCCAATGCATCCCTTCGATTGCATTGGCGTTGTTTAGCCCACTTATTTATGTCTAGAATATCGTAAACGGGTCACATTGTCCTGGTGCTCCTTAAATTGTCACATTATGCGTCTAAATTGAAATTATAATCATTTTGGAAACATAAAATGACCAGTTTCATGCAATGGTCCACATACGAGTACAAATAAATATATCTGGATTACTGAATTAATAAACAAATTCACTTGGAATAACATTTATATTCCTGTTTCAGGAGTTCTCATATATGAAATGTTAGCTGGTTATCCTCCATTTTTTGATAAAAATCCTTTTGGAATTTATGAGAAAATCCTAGCTGGAAAGATTGAGTGGTCACAGCACCTTGATCCAGTTGGTAAAGACCTAGTCAAAAAATTGCTTGTCCAAGACAGAACTAAGAGGCTTGGTAATATGAAGGTATAAACATTTTACTATGAATAATTAAATTATCTTTAACCAATAATAAGTAATAAAGAATAATAATACACACACAAAAAAAAAATAAAAACTGTTTTATTTAAATATTTAAATATATATATATATATATATATATATATATATATATATATATATATATATATATATATATATATATATATATATAGCAGAAAGAAAATTTTATTAAATTAGTGTGCTATAAATTGAAGCTACCATTTTTGAATCCCATATATTTCTGTTCTGCATTTTTGCTTATTTTATTATACATTTTTTTAAATTTATAATTATGATTTTTTTCCTTACTATGGCTAATTACAAAATTATTCCAGAACGGTGCTGATGACATCAAGAGGCATCGATGGTTTAAAAACATCGATTGGGGAGATGTTGTGTTGAGAAAGTTAAAGGTATGTCAAAAGCTAGGTGACTAAATAGTATGAGTGTATCAACAGTAATTTGCTTACATAGTATTTTTATCGAGTAAAATGTAAAATGATTAAATAAAAGAGTTGTTTATTGGTGGCAGTGGCATACGCTTACCCCAGCGTAATACCCTACTGCCGCCACGACCCCGTATGACCGAAGGTCAGGTAGGGGGGAAAGAAAAAAAAAAAAAAAAAAAAAAGTATTTTTATTAAGTACGCCGATTCGAATCCGGTATGGGCGGTTTGAAATATATTTCGTGGCGGACCCACGGAAAGAATCTCGACCTTCCCACTCTGGTTAGAACAGATTAGTAACCTGTAGGAATAATAATCCTGTTCGCCTTAATAGGAGTAGAATAGGATGTTACACAATTATTTTAAAAAAACGCTTCAAATTATTACACAATGGTTTATTATTTCCACTTAGTAATATTTCAAAAATATCTATTCTGTCCAAGTAAAAAAAATTAAGCAGTAGGCACCAAAAGGAAAGAAATTTGAAGCTTTTCACAAAATGATCGCCGTGAGAGTGCTAATCAGTGAGTGTTAATTTAAAAAACTCTGTCAATGCAAGTAGGTTGTGATGTAAAATGATACAGAGGAAATATTTGATGTGCACTTCAGTAGGAAAAAAAAAAAGAAAAGACTAAGGAAGTTAAAAGAAGTAAAGAAATAATCCAAGAAAGAATAAAACAGAGAGATACGAGGAAGTCAGAAACTCAATAGATAAGTCAAGAAGCCGGATGACTAGCCGCCAGGAGAATCAGTCTCCGAAGTCCTTGCGCTATATCTCATTAGCTTTTTGCGGACGAATTATTTTTATTCGATACTTATAAAACCTCAAATTTTGAGAGGAGATTACAAACATTTTTTTCCTTGGTCGATTCCAAAGGTCTATTATTGAAAATAATAAACCAAAAGCATTTACAGATAGAGATTTTTTTATTTTTCGTTTTTTTTATTTTTTCTTATTTTAATGCCTTGTTATGCTGATTCCAAAACACATTACATTTCTCCTCTATGTTTATAAATAGCCGAGCTATGGGTATATAAGATCTTTAATCGGCAATTATTATAGATTTTTTGTTTTACGATTTTTTTTTTTTTTTTTAATGCCTTGTTACGCTGATTTCAAAACACCTTACATTTCCTCTCTATCTTTATAAATGGCCGAGTTATGGGGGGGATCTTTAATCGGCCGCCATTTTGAAATGAACAGACGGAGGGTAATGTCGAGTTCCGAGGATCATCCCGGGGTGACCTGTGACATTGGTACCGAATCTCAAGACAATCGGTCCAATAGTCTCGAAGAAAAGCCGCGGACGGCGTACGGCGGACGGCAGACAAGGGATTTTTTTTTATTCGATATTTGGATTCTACGTATCTAAAAACGTAAAATCTCAAATTTTGAGGGGGGATTACAAACATTTTTTCCTTGGTCGATTCCAAAGGTCTATTATTGAAAATAATAAACCAAAAGTACTTGTATCAAAAGTAAGATGAATATACTGAGCTGTACTTTTAAAACAAGGTGTTCATCTCAGCCATCAAAGCTTGTTGAAAATGTAGCCATATTATAGACACTTTCTTTTGTGTCCAAGATACTAGACTTGGCAGACTTCCTCTAAAAGTGAGGTACGCAGAGGAGAGGATCAGAGGTATAGATTCCCTCCCTCTCGAAATGTACGAAAAAATATAATTTTCATACCCACCACTATAAGAATTGTATTTTGAGTAATATTTTCGGTTAATTTAACAATATTTTTTCATCCAATTTTCATCCTTATTAGGTGATTAGTTTCCTCCCTCAAAAAAAAAATTTAAATCTCCTTCCAAAAACAAATTCTGCTTACGCCTCTGTTTCGCAAGCTGTGTAAATATTCATAATTTATGTTTTGTATGTGTATTTGGCTTATCCAGATCCAGTCTCTAGTGCAATGGCATTTCTTGGACTGTATATTATTTAATTTTTAACTCTCCCAACATAGGAAAAAAAAAATTATAATTGTTTACATTACTTTTACTCGCTCACGGCCTTGGATGCTTATCCCTTGATTGATCCCTTGAAGCTGACTATACAAGGAATGTAGGTTTCGGCAATTATTCATTATTTGTTTTTTTTTAATGGTCAAGCTAGTCAGAATGAATAGAAACTCTTATATAACCCTAATTGAATAAGAAGATTTAATAAAGATGATCTAATCTGACAATATTTCTATTTCCAATCATTTCTATTTAAATAACAATTAATTATTTCTAAGAAGCACATGAAGGCCAACATTTACATTTTAGTTATAAGTAAATAATCTAGTCATTAGTTTTAAAGATGATTTTGTATTATCCCCAAACAATCGGAATCATAGTCGTCAATCAGTTTAATATCCTCTTTATCATTCACAGCTCATAGGTATGAGGTTTTTTTGGACTCTTGAATCTTCTTGATCAAAATCAGTAGTCTTTCATAAAAAAAACTTTGCAAATTTATCTACGAATGTTTTATTGCAAACATGAACCTATTATTGCATAACTAAAATGTTGTTTTGTTTTAGTTGGCCAAAATTTGTTTCAAATTTTATCATTAGAATTGCCATACACGTAATTTTATTGTTTTTAGGAAAGATGTCTTGATGTGAGAATGTTATGGATTCTTCTATCTCAAAATTTTCATACAGTTAATAGTTCTGTAACTCTTTACCATAAAACTCTTTACTCGGGCTGTATAGGACTTCAATGGAAATCTTAAGCCAAAAAAGGAAGAAAAAAAAAAAAAAAAAACTCTTTACTCTTAGACATTATAAAACTCTTTATATTTAGACATACCACTTCTACATCTCTGTGTGAAAAAATCTCCACTATTTATAATACCCCTCGAAGGAGTATATTTGATTTCACACCCTTATTCCTTCGACTGAATTTGTTGGTCAGTTGGCTCTGTTACTGTACCACTATCATTTTTAAATTGATGTAGAAATTTTTCAATACAATTTGTTGTCAATTTGTTTAAAATTGTAAATAATGCAAAGTGTTACCTACATAGATTTTTTGTGATTTCAGGCTCCTATTGTGCCAACAGTTAGATATGATGGAGACACATCGAATTTTGACTTCTATCCTGAAGCAGACTGGAAGTCAGTGCCTTCTGTTGGTAAACAAGAGGAGCAACTTTTTGCAGATTTCTAACCTCCTGTACATATATAAATATTTTATACTAATTATGTGTCCTAATTTTATTAAATAAATAATAAAATATACTTTTTTAAAAAAGGTGTTCTTTCTATATATTCAATCTCAACAATTTTTTTTTCCCTGACAGGACTAATATAAATCTATTATCTATAAGAAATTATATTGGGTTCCAGTGTATTTATAATGTATGCATGGGTTATAACTGAGAATTTCGAATGAACAGCAAAAAGTGTTAAAATATGAATGAAAGAATGAAAATAAATTTTATTCTGGGACTTTCAGTCCCCACATAATAACAGAAATGTTCATTACTTGTACAACTTGTCTAGCTTACAGTGAATAATTAAGAAAAAGTTAAATTATAAAATAATAAAATGAAATACAAGCATGTGTAATAATTGCAGACATTTAAATCAAAAATAGATATCTATGTACACCTATTTACTCTAACAAGCAATAAAAATAATAAACATGAAACAATAAACAGTTAAAATGAATACATAAATAAATTTAATACTTACATAAATGTGGAAGATTGATAGTCAAGGAGGTGGAGAAATAATTTATGCCTGAAAGAGTTAAGGAACGAGGTTTCTGAGACGGCAATGAGGTAGAAATTGTGGAGGAAATAGTCAGGAATGTATCAAAATGGGCTGGGAGGGATTGGGAGTGAATGTGGAAGGACAGTAGGATGTTAGTCATAAAAGGAAAATGAAGGATGATTATCAATGAAAAGTGAAGGAGAGTTGAGGTAGGAGCAGAAAAGCACAATGGTTGGTATTTGTAAAAGAATTGCATAAGAAAAAAAAGGGAAAAAGAAGAAAGAATGAAAGGAAACCATTACTTTCAACATGAAAAATAGACATCGCCACAAAGAAAAAGAAATATAAAGAAAAGAAGAGACCTTTTGTACTAAGATACGCAATTAATAAAAACAAGAAAAGCCTATTGGGAAAAAGATTAAAAAATTAAAATTGAAATTTAAGTGCAATAAGAAGTAATATATACAGAATAAAATAAAATGTCTAGATCTGCTGTAGCATTAAGATGTATGCCATTGAAATGGATTCAAAGTCTTCCTCCTTTTAATGATGACAACTGCTGAGCCATCTTTCCGCCTGCATCAAACCCGCCCACGAACAAACAAAACATATTTAACTTTGCCGGCGGCCTTCTTCTGTCTAGCCATCCAATAGATATGACGGTTGATAGAGCTCATCAATCACCAACATAGATACGTTCGTCGTTATCCCAGCCAAAGTGCCTAGTCGTGAAATCTCTTTTTACTTTCCGCAGACGGATCGTATTCTGGCGTATGAAGCGAATGACGATCGCGGGCCGACGAGGGTCCTCTTCTCTGGGCCTTTTCCTTTCCACTTAGTCAGCACTGAGCTTGATTCTTAGGGCAGCTCCAACTGAGAATACAATACAATATTCAATGAAATAATCCAAAAAGGCAGCACCTCAGCATTCTTCGAGTATGAAATAATCGAATTTTTAAATTAATTCAAGATAAAAAATTAAGAAAACGCGTCGAAAAGTAAATACGGTTTAATGAAATCACAGCATCTGGTTTACATGGATCTTTAAAACAATTAAGCAGACAGCAAAACACATAGGATTCCTTATGGAAAGTAAAGTAAATATAGCTAGTACAATCGAAAATCTCTTTGACGAATGAACTAGCAATCACTAATACCTACTCCTCCCATGAAAAAAGTCACAAATATACCAGAGAAGAACCTGGAAGAAATGAAAGGTCTATTATTGACTATATGTTGATTAGGAGGAAAGAAATAAAGGACGTACTAGATGCAAGAGTAAAACGAGGATTCGAAGTTGAAAGTGACCACTACCTATTAATTATGGATAAAATCTGGAAAGAAAGTGACAAACGAAGGAGAAGGAAATATACAAGCCAGAAGAAGAAAGTTATCAAATCATATCGGCTAAAAAAGGAACAAATAGTCTATCTTATTACCAAAAAGAAGTGGAGAGAATGTCGCGAGATACTTGGATCTTCCTTGGGACAGCAAGGATATTGAACAGAGCTGGTCAGCATTTAGGAACATCCTACTCCGCTGGTCGACTTGTCTGTGGACAGAGGAGTGTCGGGTATAATTTCAAAAGGACTATCTGGGGTACACAGGAAGTATCTGTACTTCTTGCATCAGAGAACACCAATAGCCTTTCAAAAATAAAAAGAGAAAGGAGGCCAAACCAAAAGTTCTATTGGCAAAACGGAAATCATGGGAGGCCTTCGACAACAGGACCGAAGAAAATGCAAAGGTAAACCAGAAAGTTTTCTACAAAATACATGCGTATTGGAAGAAAGCCACAGAGGGTAGATAATGAGAAATTGGAGCAGGTTTGGATACGTAGACGAAGAGTTGATGCAACGAATGGGAAAACCAGGCCGAATGTTCGGGGCTGTCCGCAGAGGCTTCCTCAACCGCAGAGAAGTTGCTAAAAGGACAAAAATCGCTATATATAAATCGACGTATCTTCCCATACTATCATACTCCTCTGAATCCTGGACCCTCACTTCCAAGCATAGGAGACAAATACAAGCAATGGAAATGCGCTACCTGCGGAAAGTCAAATATACGAAAAAAATAATGTTTGTATATAAAGTAATATTTTTGGTAATTTTTAACAATAATTTTCATGCTTATACTGAGATCTTACTCCCTATTTGGCAATTATAGCCATTCAGATGATTACTTGCCTTCTTTTTAAATTTTTATATTTTTATAATTTTTATTTTTATTTTTAAATGAATTAAAGGGTTCGTTATTTATGGGAGATTTTATGAATCTATGAATCTAAATCTTCCATAAATCACGACTCTTTTAGCGAGTCAAACCAAATTTGGGCCATCGGAACGTTGGTTCTAAAACACGTAGAAACACCACGGTTAAAGCGAATCGAATAGTTTGAGTACCTTTTCTGATGGGCCAAATTTGGTTTGCTATCGAATACAATGAAGACGAGTTTACAGATCTCCAAATCGGTAAATAATTTATGGCTTAAAAATTTTTAGCTGCCTCGGAAGTGGAAAAATGTTTTTTTTTTTTTGTTTTTTTTTCTGTTTTCGGTAATATTTTCAATATTAAAGTTTTTTTGGTGTGGTTTTTCGGTCGTATGAAAAAATCTGTAAGGCTAGTTTACTTAATAATTTAAAGACTTTTTAAAATTTATAGGATCTAAACTCAATTATTTTTTTATGTTATTATTATTCCTTCATTATACTCTGAATGACAAATGTTTTGCTGGAAAAATCATGTCGATATCATTTCTCAAACTCGAGATATAAAATAAAGCATAAATGAAATTCTTTTCTCTATATTTATTATTTATGCAAAAACCTCTTCAGTAGAAGTTCACTATATGTACAAATATCATTCATTTTAATTTTTAATTTATATATTGAGTAAATTTTATATTGGATTCTTGTTATAAGCCAAAATAGTTAGCGTAAAATAAAAAATAAAATAAAACGTGCAATTTTAGAGAAATCTGCTGGAAATTTCTCTACACCACCATGCTGCATCTCATTCTGTAAAGTTATAAAATAGAATTTTATAACAATATACACCTCTACTCTATCTAGATGTGTATATGTATACATAATTAAAAGTATGCTTCCTTTCACTTGCCTAAATATGATGAGTAAGGAGAAGTATTCCAATCGTGAAAAATATAGGGATCATGAAAGTATTGCGTTCTGCGTTCTTTGATATTAGCTAACTAAGTCTTATCCTCATCCTCATTATTATTAATAATCAAAAATGGTTACATATAAATTATGTAAGAATTTTTTATAATTAACTAAAGAAGAAATATTTTCCCAGGTTGAAAACAAATTTCCTGAAATAAGAATTGTAATATAGACATGAGAGTTGTAATATAATATTGGAAAGCCTAAAGATTTAAGAAAAAAATATTATCTAACATATAAAGAGCTGTAGAAGGTAAAGGAGAATGGAGAAAAACGTATAAATCCAATATGTATATAATAATTTCTACTTTTATATTATTTAATATAAATAAATCTTTCCAAAGTACTAAAAATTATTTGAGTACTTTTCCTATTTGTATTTTTATATTATATTATATTAGTATCTCTTTTTTTACCAAATTTTCATAATTGTATTTTTAGTTCACCTTGATTAATTTAGGTAGCTTACGTATTTTAAGTTTTTGTCGAAAAAAATGAATAAATCAAGTTTTGAAAGAAAAGGAAAAACTTAAACATCTAAACATTTTCAGGTAGGTCCATAAGTTTTTAATAATTTTTATTTCCATAATTTAATAAGGCGTGCTGAAATTGTATTCCAATATATTTTTAATAATGAAGGCTAGTAAAAAAATAAATTAGACTACGATTGTAACAAAAAAGTTTTATTATCAAAATACGATATAAAATTTCCCCCACTGGGTTTCATGGTTTCAATTTAAAATTTTCAATTTCAACTATTAAACTTGGCCTTATAAGACATCAAGGATTTTCATAAGTGCTCTATGAGTGCTAATTTTTGGTAGCATAAAATTAAAAATAAACTATGTAGTTCATTTGAACTAGTTCAATTGGACGAACTATCACAAAAGGAACCATTCCCAAAAAAGAAAGACTGCATATTTCTTGCCAGCAGTGAATTAACTCTATTTTTTTTTAACTACTTAAATGTACTAGATTCCTAAATGGCAAGATCTCCAAAAGAACTATTCACCAAACAATTTTTAAAAATATAGTTTAAAGCGAGTATCGTCTTATTTCACAAGAGCAGTTGTCTGCTAACGAATGGCAGTACCATATCTTTGTTCGATATATAATGACTGAGAAAATATGGGCAAAATAACTTCTTTTTGGATAAATCAACTTTTGAAAGAAAAAGTGAAACAATTATTATGGGTAAATTTCAGTATATTCAATAAATTGGAGGTATGTTCAGTTTTTATTGAAAAGGATGATTTTGAACTTCTATTTCACAGGGAGTAATTAGGTTTTAATAACGAACTGAAGAAACTTAAGATGCAGCTTCAAATGAACAATTTTAATATGTCAGAAATTCAGTTTTTATGAAAATTGGATATATCAACTTTTGATAGAATATTCCTGTTGTGCAATGCACCAGATTTTTAATCTTCTATCAAGCAACAAACCTACCTATTTGGATAAGCTTCTTTGATGTAATTATTTTATTAACGTTTTATGCATTATGTAGCCACTTATTTCGTTTATCTCTCTACATAAAATTTAAAAAAATTGTAAAATAGTTTAACAAGGAAGTAACAAAATTGCTTGCCTAACTTCAAATTTCGCTAAATTCACTTTATATTTTTATTCAAGACGTCAACATGAATGTCAAGACGAACATTCCGTGCGTATGTAATATAATGTAATATAACCATCCCGAAATATATGTCATTCCAGTTTGCGAGATCCAATATCTTCTAGCAGAAATATATCTTCTTTGCTCTCATTTAACTTGCAGATTAAACAGATTTGTAAATATTTATACATCTCTCTGGTTTAAATGTCATTAGTTAATTTTCTGATTCCATATGCTTAATTTTTATTCACACTGAGAGAGATAAGGGAAGTTAATGTCCTACGCTGACCAAGCTCTATGAAGATATGATCCATCGACCTCAAGCCGGAAAATCGATACTTGATAACTTCCCAGTTGACCAGTCGCTATCTAACTTGAGAGGGGAACAGACTTGCGGAGAAAACATGAATAAGCGTATATTAGTAGTCATTTGAACACCGAATTACAGTTACCAGTGAATTAGGTATACATTTCCTTTCTTTCAGAAGAGGATAAAGGCAAGTATTAAGTTATGCATTAATTTTTAGGAAAACATTGAAGTTAGTCTTCCACTTCAACATTAGTTATCATCCATAGTTGATATAACTGTAAAAACAACAATATAAATATCAGCATGATAATACTAAGTTGATGTATTCTTACTGGTAAACGTTATTTGAAAAGGCTTAGTAAAGTTTTAATTATAGCGTACAATCAAATTAATTATGAATCTGATAAAAACATAGTAGATTCTAATTTTAGGTTAAAAAAAAATTAAAAGAACTGAAAAAAAAATTAGCTTGATTTAATTGTTTCTATAAATCTCATTCTAGCTAACGACGTTCTTAGTTATGACATAAATTATTGTTGGAAAGTTATGAAAAATATCAGAGAAAAATAATTTTCTATTTCGAAATGTGCAGTCATTGCAACAATTGCTTTAATATTTGTGATACAAGTGGTATACGTACACTAATTGTAAGTTCATTTAAAAAAAAAAAAAAACAGTCATTATTTATATGATTAAATTTCGCGTGCAAAACTATTATTGCCCAGGTTGTTATAATAATGTTATATCGTGGCCACAGAATATCCATAATAAATATATATATAAGTTCAACATGATTGCGTTTATCGATGCAAATAAAGATAATGGTATTTTAAAAAATAGAATCTTTTTTGGTTTGCTTTTTGCTACTTCAATAAAATACCAAATAAATATTCGGAAGTAGCAGTAGTATGATTTTTGTAATGAATAGGGTTGAATGTTTTGGTTGTAATAAATCCAAACTATGTACATAAATATGTAGTTATTATTTCTGAAATATTTAAAAATAAATATGATATTTGTAAAAAAATATATACAATATAATAAATACGGTGAAAAAATATTATGTACTTTATAAAATATAAATAGATGAAAAGCATATTACGAAAAACGAAAATAATTGTTAAACTTAAGGAACAAAATTAGGTAACAAAGAAAGTTAAACCAAATAATTCAAATTACTCATTTCTTCAGTTTTCACCAAATTCAGGTGAAATTAGCACAAATTAGATGTATTTTTAGATGCACTGAGGGAATTTCATTGGTATTTA
Source organism: Rhaphigaster nebulosa (assembly GCA_948150685.1). Lineage (NCBI taxonomy): Eukaryota > Metazoa > Arthropoda > Insecta > Hemiptera > Pentatomidae > Rhaphigaster > Rhaphigaster nebulosa. The sequence goes on along the minus strand of OX411306.1, from coordinate 164,773,273 downwards.
ATTCGATAGGTTCTCCTGGCTTTTGTTTATTTTAGCTCTGGAGCACATCAGTTGTACTCTGCATTATGTGTAGGGCTGGTTTTTTTTTTTTTTTTGTGTCTTCAATCTCATTGTCGTCTTATGGTCTACCAGTCACTTCCGAGTAGATGACGTAGCCTCTCGATGGCTTCGTTTACCACGTTCATATTTTCAGTAAAAGCAACATATTTGATCTCTAATTTTGTGATTGTCTTGGGCAAGAAAGTCAAATTTGTACTTATATTCAATTTTCTATATCTTTTTTAAGTTGGTACAACAGTATTCTGCCACCTCAATCCAGATGTCCCCCATCTTGACTGGTTCAGGAAATAAATTTAAGTCAGGATATATTTCTTTAAAAATATTTACGCTACCGGGTGCCTTACAAAATATATTCTTTACAATACACACTAGCTACAAAAATACAGACCTATCCCCTAAAAATATCAAATAATCTCAGTTTGAAATGAGAACTTCGAAAAATCCTATTTTGACCAATGTGGGACGGTTGACTTGGCCACAGTCTATATAGATAGCAACACGAACACACCACAAAATTAGTCCACTTTCAAGTTTGATTTGGTTCTTTGGCTGCCGAATCCCGCAGTCCTTGTAGAAATATTGTTTGCTTGTTTATTTAATTTTTTTTGGTGAAAAATCAGTTATCGATTCTCAAATTTTAATATTGATATTATGATACATCGAATTAAAACTATCGGACAATGTACATATATTTCTATGAAAATATCGATATTTTTTCGAATCCCTAGCGGAGGAGGCTCGCCGACGTGGAGATTCACGTACGTTTGAAGAGTGTGGATTGAGAACACTTAACCGATCTTCACCTACTAAATATCCAGGATATATATAAAAATAAGTAATTGAAGTCCAAATACGTAAAAAGAAATATTTTTCTAGCTGAAATGTCTAAAATATTTATGAAAATATGTAATTAAGGGCCAAATGTGTGAAAAAAATAAAATATTTAAATATATACAAAATTAGAAGTGCTCTATTTTATTTTAAATTGGTTAAAACGGATTTTGATCGAGGAGAATCGTAAACATTTTGCTTTGATAAAAATATGTAAAATATAAAAATCCTAATTCTAGTAATGAATTTTTAACTTCTTATAATATATTTATTTATTATATTTTTGGCGCTGTATAAGTGCGCTATGGTCTGAGGCACTGTATAATATCTAGCACATGGCCTAAAAAATTTGCATAATCATAAAAATTGTATATGTACACTAAACAATTTAAAAATCAATATAATAATCAAAGTAAAATTCAAAATATAACTTAAAGAAAGATGTCAATGGTTACTTTAATCAAATTTTAAATTTTTAATAAAAATAAAATCTTATCAAAATTTCAACGCACGTTTGAAGAGTGTGAATTGAGAACACAATCGATCTTTACCTTCTAAATATTCAGAATATATATATAAGTAAGTAATTGAAAGCCAAATACGTAAAAAGAAATATTTTTCTAGCCGAAATGTCTAAAATATTTATGAAAATATGTAATTAAAGGTCAAATACAGGGTTGGAATTCCGGAAGAGAGAGAGGTACCGATTTTTCTATTCCTTTTTGAAGAACCTGTCAAACGTGGATTAAATTTCCATACGCCTGTATAAAACAGCTTAACCGCTTAGAAACAAAAATACGATTATATTTACCTCATTGAGTTTGCAGTTAGGAATCAATCAGAAAGCCGCTTATACGGTAATTTTAACCGCAACTGAGATTACTAATCTCTGAAGACAACAACAATGACCTCGAGTTTGTTCTTTGAAACGTGAAGAGCCAATCGCCTTTCCCACGAGATTTAGTACATATCAAGTTCTATAATTTTTATAATCCATTATTCAAATATAACTTTAATTTTTAACAAAAGGGTTAACAAGTTGGTAGCAGTTGCCCTGAGCACACGACTTCATCCTATTCCAGAATATACTATGTACGAGGTGGAGGCAGTGATAGGGCGGGGGCAGTTCAGCGTGGTCTGCAGGGCCCGGGACCCGGACGGCAAGCGAGTGGCGCTCAAGAAGATCCACCTCCCGAGTATGTCCAGCCCCACCGCCACTGCAGACTGCCTCAAGGAGATCACCTTACTACAGGTAACATTTTTCTTAACACCGACCTTCAAATTAAGAATTTCGGAAAAAAAATTTCTTCTACCTAGGTACCTAATACATTTCTTGATTTTCGTTTGGTTTAAAAAAATTGTTTTATAGTAATTTTATTCATATTGTAATTAAAAGTTTTATCAATGATATTAATATATGGAGTAAGGTTTTATGAAAACGAAATTTACTACAGCACTATAACAAGAGTTTGTTGTTTTACATTAAATACAACAAAATTAATTTACGAAATTATTTAATTATGAGAGTATAATTTGATAACAATTACTTAGTTAAACGTCCATAATAACATTAATTGAACTTCAATTATTTATTTTTTTACAATTACAAAACTTTTGCCTTATTTTCTGCGAATGTTCGAAGTCTAGTAAAAATTCAATGTTTTTGTTAATCTAGACTCTTTTAGGCAATTTTCTTTTCTCCTGAAACTATAAATAAAATACAAGTTTATAAACTAGAGTACACAGTCAGAGTACGATGAAAGGAAGTGAGTTTAAAATTTTTGACTGTATAGATTTTTTTAGTCAGCTCTTATCGAGGATTTTGTCCTTGCACCTTCCAGACGCACAGTGGATGAATGACCAATCTAGATGGACAAAATTTCCAATTTTTAGAAATTCCAAGAAATAATGTTTTGATTGAAACATATCTTGATTAAGTTAGTAGGAGAGAAAGGCTGTTTTTATATATGAATGTTTAAGATTCTCTTAATTACTCTTATATTCTTTAAACAAAAAACTCAAATTATTACTGATTGAAAACTGAGCCAACATAATAAGATATAAATTAAAGTAAAACTTTATTTAAATATTTCAAGAGACAAAAATTTACCTTCATGAAAATTTAACAAATTATTGACATTGCATATATGTTGTGCATAACACAAATTCTACTTACATAAATTTAAAAATGATTATTCAGAAAAATAAAATATGCAAATAAAGTGAAAGATAATTGTATAATATATTAGGTTCAACATTCGTTTTATAAAAAATCTTACAAAAAAGGGTACTTAAATTATTACATTGTTACGGCTTCTGTCATGACAACGTGAAGTCATTACCTCACGATCCTACCTCTTTGGAATGCAGCCTCCCTGCCTCTCTGGTTCTCCCTTAGGTAACAGTAGAGAAGTGTGTATCTGCATGTTATCGCTGTTGTTGCCATTAGATGAAATTGGTAGTAATTATTAGTGGGTACAGTTGTTAGTACGTAGGTGTTAGCGAGCTCGTTTAGTTTAGCAAGTATTTTGTGTTATTTTTTCATTATTTTCTTAGTTTATAATCTGCAGCTGCATGTGTATTTAATTTGTTTGTAAAAGATTATGTTTTGGTTAATTAAAGTTGTTTTTAATTTATATCTGAAATTAGTTACTGAGTGAACCCAGAGGATCCTAAAAGTGGTGACCCCTATATATTTTTAAATCTTAGGATTCTAATTACAGCTTTAATTTTTTTTTCTTCTCAGTTTTACAACTAGATTCAGCCCTCCGCTTGTATTAACGTCCGTTGTTTTTTTTCTTTTCTTGTTCATTCAATATCTACTGTATCTATTATATTTCCTGTTCTTTCAATAACTTTTCATTATGTGTATAGTTTATTTTGCAATTTTGCAATATGGCGTTAGAAGATAGACTAGGCTTATAGACACTTTTTCGGAGTCTGAGAACAGGCGTATAATGCAACTGCTAGAAGGTAGATAGTTGTGCGACGAGAAACCCTCTCAGTTTCTGCGCAACATGCGACAGGCACCTGTGCATCAGAGGAAATGTTGCGTTCGTTGTGGTTGCGTTCCCTTCCTGCCACTACACCAGGCCATTCTTTCAGTGACAGAGACCACCTCGCTAGATAAATTAGCCGCCATAGCTGATCGAGTGCATGAAGTGCACCGTCCTCTTGAAGTAGCTGCAGTCTCCGCTCCTTCGTCACTTCAGCCGAGCCAATTACAGCAACTTGAGACTAAAATCGAGGCACTTACTCGACAAGTTTCCAGGCTTGAGATGAGAGCACGCTCCACCTATCGTTCACCCGGCAGGCAGCGCGCCCGCTCTCGGAGCCGCAACCCTGCACTCTGCTTTTATCACAATCGCTTTGGTGAACGGGCTAGGAAATGTGTAGACCCTTGCAGTTGGGACAAGCAGCAGAAGAAGCCAGCGGGAAACTAGAAGCAGTGTTAGAAATGGAGGAGTCCAGCACTGCCCCCACACATCAACGCCGCCTCTTTGTATCTGATCGGCTCTCCGGTATCCCATTTTTGATTGACACTGGAGCAGCCGTATCCGTCCTTCCTCGACCCAGGGTGAAGATACCTCCAAGTGATTTCTGCTTGTTTGCAGCTAACGGCACCCGCATCTCAACCTATGGAGAGCGAACTATGGACCTCGACCTAGGTGTTCGGAAGAAATTCACTTGGACCTTCATTGCTTCTGACGTCCCGAAGGCCATCATCGGAGCGGACTTCCTCGCACACCATTATCTTCTGGTGGACTTAAAGGGCCGGCGCCTCTTCACGTGGTCCCGAAGAAGGATGAGTCAATTCGTCCTTGCGGCGACTATAGAGGATTGAATGCTCGCACTGTACCTGACCGCTATAGTGTTCCAAACATCTCCGATTTTAATATTAATCTCCACGGCAAGTCTATATTTTCTTCCCTGGACTTATGCAGAGCATACTACCAGGTTCCCATTGCGGAGCCTGACATTCAAAAAACGGCCATCATAACATCTTTTGGTCTATACGAATTTATTCGGATGTGCCCGGGCTTACGTAATGCCAGCCAGACATTCCAGCGCCTAATGGACCAAGCACTCAGCGAATTCGGGTATTGTTTTGCCTATTTGGACGACGTTTTGATCTTCTCATCGACCGAAGAGGAACATCAAGATCATCTTCGCCAGGTACTTCGTCGCCTTGATGAGTATGGGTTGACCATTAATCCTGAGAAATGTCTGTTAGGCCAATCAGAAATTGACTTCCTGGGGTATCAAGTGTCTGCTGAGGTAATTAAGCCCATGGAATGTCGCATCGAGGCTATTACAGCATGTCCTAAGCCTGCCAACATCAAGGAGCTGCGTCGCTTTCTGGGCATGCTCAACTTCTATCGCCCTTGCATCCAGAACGCAGCCCTACTCCAGCAACCTCTGAACGCCTATCTTCATCATGTGAAGAAGAATGATCAGCGGAAGATAGAGTGGAATGCCGAAGCTGAAGAAGCATTTCAGAGGTGTAAGAACGCCCTTCGTAATGCGACTTATTTAGGTCATCCAGCTGATAGTACCAGAATTTCATTGGTTTGTGATGCCTCGGATACATGTGTTGGCGCAGTTCTTCAGCAGTTTCAAGCAGAGCGTTGGATCCCGCTCGGTTTCTACTCCAAAGCGCTCTCCCCTCCGCAACGGTCATACGCTACCTATGACCGTAAACTGCTTGCCATCTTGAAAGCAATAAAGTACTTTAGGTCAGTGGTTGAGGGGAGGCAATTTACAATTTTTACTGACCACAAACCACTGACCTATGCGTTTCGGCAGAAGGCGAGCTCAACCACGTCTATGCGGATACGGTGGTTGAATTACATTTCTCAGTTCTCCACTGACATCCAGCACATTGACGGGCACGCCAACCCAGTTGCTGACGCCTTATTAAGGATTGAAGAAATCTCACTCGATGAGGACTGGGACAAGCTAGCAGCCGAACAGGACAGCGACGCCGAATTGAAGAAGCTGATGGCCCAGGACAATCTTCTCTTCAAGAAATTCTTTCTTCCTGGTGCCAGCCGAGCAGTGTGGTGTGAAACCTCCAATGATCGAGCTAGGCCGTACATTCCGCTAACATTTCACCGCAGCTGTTTCAACCAATGCCATGACCACAGTCATCCGAGAGTTCGTGCAAGCAGACGCCTTATTGCTGGCAAGTATTTTTGGCCCGCTATCAATGCCGATGTTACAAACTGGTTACCAACTGTCCAAGACCACACGCCACACTGTCGCGCCTCCTGGAGTGTTCACAGGCTGTGGCAGATTTGAACACCTGCATATTGACCTCATTGACCCTTTGCCTTCCTCTAAGGGGATGAGGTACTGTTTGACCTGCATCGACCGGTTCATCCGGTGGCCAGAAGCCTTACCACTGCCTGACATCACTGCTGAGACTGTAGCCAGAGGATTCGTAGAAGCATGGGTCGCCCGGTTTGGATCTCCTCGCCGAGTTACTACCGACCAGGGCCGGCAATTTGAATCCTCCCTATTCACTAGCCTAAGCAAGATTCTGGACGGATAGGGCTCGGACCACCGCCTACACCCGCAGACCAACGGCTGTGTAGAGCGGTGGCATCGTTCTTTAAAGAGTGCACTCACGGCCCAGCTGGATTCAGTCCACTGGGTAGACCACTTGCCTATGGTGCTTCTTGGCCTTCGCTCCACCATACGCCAGGATATCAAGGCGAGTGTTGCAGAAGCGGTGTATGGGCAACCACTTCGTCTGCCTGGGGAATTCCTCGTCTCGCCCTGCGGTCCACAAGATCCTCAGGAGAATCTGCAATGGCTAAGGGACTCAATGGACACTCTACGACCAGCGCCCTTCGGAAGATCTGCTCGCAAGACGTTCGTTCATCCAGCGCTGAAGTCCTGCACTCATGTTTTCCTCAGGTACGACAGCTTTAAGAGGCCGCTTCAACCCCCTTACTCAGGTCCCTATGCTGTTCTAAGCAGGGACGAGAAGGTCCTTAAGTTGCAGCTCCCAGACGGATCCGCTTTTCTGCTCCAAACCTCCGAGAGCTCGTCTGTACCAGAACAGCATCCTCAAGAAGATGGTGGAATGCCACCGCATACTTACCAGGCACCAGACACTCAGAAAGCAGCGCCATCAACGCAAGTCATTACCTCACGCTCCTACCTCTTTGGAATGCAGCCTACCTGCCTCTCTGGTTCTCCCTTAGGTAACAGTAGAGAAGCGTGTATCTGCATGTTATCGCTGTTGTTGCTATTAGATGAAATTGGTAGTAATTATTAGTGGCCACAGTTGTTAGTACGTAGGTGTTAGCGAGCTCGTTTAGTATTTTGTGTTATTTTTTCATTATTTTCTTAGTTTATAATCTGCAGCTGCATGTGTATTTAATTTGTTTGTAAAAGGTATCATTATAAAAGGTATCATTATAATTTTTAGGATATTTAAACCCTCTTCTTATATTTAAATTTTTAAATTTAATTTTATTTCTTAAATTTTAACTTCTTTCTATTACAACTGGCATTTCGGACCCATTTTTAAGGCTGTCATCTTCTCATATTTTGGTGGTCACCTTAACATGAAAAAAAAAATATACTAAACATTTTTAATTTCTGCATCATAAAATTCTTAACCAAAGAACTACTGATGTTCTATTACATTTTCAGTTGTCTTTGGTTAAAATGGAATTAATGTTATGTCAAATAAAAATTTTCTTATACTGAAATTAAAAACTTTTAATAATTTTTTTTTTTTTATGCATTGACTTGAAGAATATGAAAATGATTAAATGACCACCAAAGAATCAGAAGATGGCAGACTTGAAATTGAGCGAAATGGGCCCGAAACGCTATTAGTTGCAATGAAGGAAAGAAGTTTTAAAGGGTTTAAATTTCCTTGAAATTATAATACTATATGTGAAAAATAATGTTTGTCTTAACTGATTCATGATTCACCTGAGTCATCTTCATTTATATTGGAGATACAAAGATCAAGAGCTTTTAAAAGACCTACTACTCCATTAGGTAAAGATTTCCTCATTTTCATAGGCTATTAAATGAATTTATCAAGAGGTCTGAAGCAATAGGAATTAAAATTAAAGAAATTAAGGCTTTATTCGTGAGTATTTCCTGGCATTGCATTTCCGGAATCTTCGGAAATCTTTATTTTGGACTTCTAGTGTCTCTTCTGATGGAATGCCATTAGGAACCGAACAGTTCCTTATTATTTAGTGCTGTGCATTAGAATTTTGTGCACTACTCCCGGCATACAGTGCCACGCATAAAGAGATAAACACAAAAAACTTGTTTCTCGAGCATGTACTTTATTTCAAAATCGTAAAATCTATGCTTTTCACTTTGATGATTACGCAGTTCCCTGTAATAACTATGTCATCACTGGTTTCTGAAGGATAGCAATTTTTTTTTTTTGATATTTCATAGTAGAATTGATATATATAATGGCCAACATCTAAAGCGTTTTTTTTTAACTAAATTATACGTCTAGGTATTTAGTTAGCCTACAGCCTATCAAAAAAGTTAACGCTTCTTCTTTAGTAAAAGGCGGCGAAACAGGATCACGTAATCGAATTTTTTTTAATTTTTGTGGCTACTTCTGAAGGAGAATTGTCTACTTCTTAAATAATATTAGTAACTAAATTACTTTTTGAAATTTTAGATTTGAATAATTACTTACTCGTGAAAGGTGGTTCTCTTTTGATGATCACAAGATTTTAACTCAACAGAAAATTTTTAAAGAGCTGAAAATTAACATGCACTCAGAGAAGTACTAAAATGCTTTTGTCAGCAAGCTAAATCAGTCACTGTTTACTCAGTTATTTTGACCTTTAAACTTAGCTAATTCCAGCTGATTTTTCGGATATATCTTAGTTAGATCTTACAATTGAGGGCTATTTACACGAGTTTCTCTTTTTCTTTTCCATCTAGATTGGTCATTCGTCCCACTATGGGACGGCGGGCCTGACTGAACATAAAGTGACGAAGGTAATTTTTTTTTTAACACTCAATATTCTAAAAATAAAAAAATATAACATAGCAATAATTCTGATAATAGTGTTATTGAATCGAAATTATTCAATATTTTTATCAATACCAAAAATTCTATACTTTACTGGTATCGAAAGAAAATTTTTGGAGCCGGATAGAATGAACAAATTGTAACAAGATGAGCATTGATGAATTGAAATAAATGATGTTATGTTACAAATTTAAAGTTTTGAGGAAATTATAAAGTTTTTTTATGTAAATCTTGAAAGGTATGGTCTATCCAATCCACTGATAAATCATGGAATTAACCAAGAATCTTGGGCTGTTAATGTCACAAGGCGGAGGTAAGCAATGACACCTGTATTCGTATGGAAAAATCAACTATAGAAAATTTGTATTTAGTACCTTCATCCACTCATCTCATCAATTTTAACTATTAATATCTCCACAAACTTAAAGATAGCAGTGAATCAGATGTTTGAATGAAATAACTGTGAGATAAGAGATTTTTATTATTATTATTACTATGATTTCATTGTTGTATATTGTTTTATTGATATGTATTAATTACTTTCTAATGAGAAACTATTTTTTTAAGCGAAATCGTTTGAAATAATCAATTTCGAAATGACGCCTGTGGACCGATTTAATATACGTAAATTTAGTGCCGTTTAATACGCCTTAAAAACAATACTTCTAGATAGTTGTTTTTCTTAATGAAGCAAAAAAAAGTCTGCCCAGTAAAGCTTCCTCAACACTTCTAAAGGCTACATAAATACCTATGTTTCGAGGGAAATGATTTGTTGTTTAAGAATATAATCTACAGAAAGAGCCGATTTCGAAATATAAGCGTGACAAGAAAAGTAGGTCTGTGCCTGCCTAAGCAAAAGTAGTTATTTTTTTACTGACTATTTTTACACTGATCTCCAATTTTCATCCAGTTTTGGGCGAAATCTGACCAGTCCTTTTCGAAATATAGTAGTGTCAAGGAAAATACGTTTGCGTAAGCGTAACCGAAAGTAATGTATAGAATTTGATATGAATTTTATGGGACTATTTAGGAACCAACCTGCACGATCCTTGAAAATTTCATCAAAATCGATCAAACGGTACTAGGTGTTATGCTAGTCATATGGATTTGACAGGCAGTAGACACGAAAACAAAGATGCGTAACTTTACATTTCGCACCCATCCTGGAATAATGTGAAAACTTAAAATCTTCAAAAATTAGTTGAGTTCATAGTCAGATTGAAAATATTGTAAAGTTTATTCAGAGAAAACAGCGACAAGTTTCGTTCACTCCTTGATGTGTTTTTGCAGATGGCGCACTATTCCACAGGTGAGAATAGGTCCAAATCATTTGAGGATTACTTTAGGAGGAGTGCTTTATTCATTATCAGGGACGGGGCCCAACCCCGTAAACATAAGGGACGCTATCGTAAGGAGAGGCCAAAATAATCTTTTTATCGAAAAAAAAAATGTTACAACTTATTGTATTTTTGTAATATTATTCATATAAAAATATGTATATAATATGGATACTTAAATCCATATAAAACAAATTGAAAGATTTAAAAGATGACAAGGAAATCTAGAACTAACATCAGAGTTGAAGAACTAATCGAATGTACCAATAAATGAGAAGTTAGAACTGCATAAAAATCGCCTATTGCGATTGCAGCGAACAAAAGAAGAATTTAATGTACCTTGTTAAATGACTCAGAAGTTAAAATTCCGAGGCTTATAGGGGAGAGCTGGGATACATTGGACATTTTTTAAACAAAGTTGATTAACCATCTTTGACATATACATTTTTGAATCAGGAAGATGGGAATATTTTATAAAGAAGCTAAGGAAGTATCAAGGAATTACATTACAACTCAAAATCTCACTATAAAAAAAATTATTTAAACATGAAGAAAAATATCCAAATTAATGAAAAGAAATATTTTTATCTTGATGTTTGGACGATTAAGAGAGCAGCAGCGAAAAGACTGGAATGCAAAACTTCAAACGCGTTTTTCCACAATTCTACTTTTTTGAGCCGTCAAACTATTGACAATCAAAAATTTATCAAAAATTGTATCTTGAACGGGTGCTATATTTAAAACGTATAACGCCAGAGAAATTTTTGATTCTGAAGACATACGTTCACAAAACTTTCCTACCTTCGGTAGTGAGGAAGCAAGAGTACTTCTATGACGCTTCAATATACACAGAAGACAGTTTGTTGTATTACAATGATAAAACGGATTTCAAAAGAAAACTTCCGTTTTAGCGAATAATCAAATCGGCTTAAAGATAGTTTCGATAAATTGAAAACAAGAAATTCTGTCTATATACCATTATTTGAATTAGTGTTGGCGGGGAGATTACCCTTGCTTGTTATCCGATACTCGTTAAAGAAACTATCAAAAACGTCTTAACATTATCCACACAAATGATATTATTTTTTAGTCTATACATGGCACTATTTTCAATAGACCATGGTACATACCAAATCAATAATGCACTTTCCTCATACAAGGTCCTTTGTTACCACAATATTGGGCAAACACGATTTGTATGCTGTTCATTAACACCTGACAGGATGCCGGCAATCCAGAGTTATTGACTGTAAATCATTATTCGTGGATGCAAAATAATATATTTCATCGGATAAAGACGTTCTTCCTTCCTTCTACCGTTTCTTTCTTTTCTCTATATTAGAAAGGTTTTTCCCAGGCCTGAGATTTCTCACTAAAAAAACAGTTATGGCCAAAATATCTCAAGAGTAGATACTTGCGATGATTCAAAATTTATTGAATCCAGTAATTGATTTGATCCATTATTGTTTACAACTTAAATAAAGTCCCTGAAGGTACAGCTTACCCGCTTACGTTTTGCTTATTTAGGAATCGTCAGGACTAAAACTTAACAGTAAAACCATTTTATTGAATAAAATCTCTACGAAACAATCTATCAGTACTGCATTCATGTGATCAGTAACATAATCTAATTCAGACTAGACCTCTAGAGATATCTCATCTCAACAAATCAAACCACACTAATACAAAAATACGTTTGCGTACAAACGATCATCATTGAAACCCGTGTGTTCTCTTGAAATTTGTGATTTTATTGAAAGCTTTCAAACAAACTACTTCCAGAATATCATCTGCTGGAAAGAAATCAACTCCTACCAAATATCGACATTATTTTCATAACTACTTATTTTCCAACTATGTGGAAATATTATTGAGATACTAAATTCTATTAAAGAGACTGGATTGGTAGAGTGTGTTGTGGAAGCAACATAAGCATTCTTGAGAGAGAAGTAGCCCCGATTCGAATCCAGCCCGGGAAGATTGAAATTTATTTAGTGGTAGACCTGTGAAATAAATCTCGCCCTTCCTATTTTTTCTAGAATAGGTTGGTATCTTGTAGAATAAAACCAATTTTCTGCCCTAGATGAAATGCATATGAACATTAAACCCAATAAAAAATCATACAAATTCTGGTCCACTCATGTTTCCATCACCAATCTTCGGCACTGAGACGGCCCTCCAGTTATGAACACCAATGAGCTTTGCGTTCTTTGCTATCAAAATTTAGGGTGTTTGCTTAGTCTGGTATCAAATTCGAATTCCTCAGTTTCTTTGGAATATCTAAAACGTCAATTTCGAATGCATTACCTGTCCGCTGCACCTGATCATGTTTGAATTTCTTTTTGTCACTTCAATAGCCTTGTTGTAGAGTTCAATAGACGGAATCTTTTTCGGATGTTTTGTACTACAATGAATCTAAAATAAAAGTGTTTTCTCAATTGTAAAGTTTACGAAATCGATTGTGATGTCAATTTTTGTCAACACACAACACAATGGCCGAACCAGCCAATAGAGCAGGCTGGGAGATGCTCGAAGGCTGGGATCTAGGAATAATATATCCATTTCACAAACAGGGAATCCAAACGGAATGAGCTTGGTACCGAGGGATTGTTCTCCCAAATTGTGCTAACAAAGTGCTCTCAAACATTCTATTTGAGAAACTTGTACATTTTGCTGAAAAAAAGCTTGGTGCATATCTGGCGGGTTTCCGAAGAGGAAGACACACAACAGACCAAATCTTTTTGATCAGGACTATTCTAGAAAATACCGCTGAATAATTATGGTGGTCTATATTTATTTATAGACTTCAAACCAATATATGATAGTGTTAACAGCTGAAACTGAACCAAATAATGGAAGAATTCAAAGTCCCATAGAAGCTCGCTGGTCTTGTGTAAATTACTACAAGAACTCCCAAGTATGTTGTTCGAGTGGGATCTGACCTATGTAGTGTAGCGGAATAAGACAAGGGTATGCCCTTGCATGTCTTCTTTTATTTTATCATTAGAAATGGCGGTTCGAAAATCGAGAATTCAAACCATTTTCACAATATTGGTACTGACTCTAGGATTTACAGACGATTTTGAAGTTGTCACCAGGTCAAAGAGAGCAATAATAGAGGCCTTTTTATCTGTTTAGAGGTCGGTCAGTGAGTTTGAGTTGGTGGCTAACGAAAAAAAACAAAATTTATGGGTGCTGGTGGAAAAACGGAAAATCAGGAAACATACTTAGAAATTGAGCAATGCAAATTCGAAAGCGTGGATTCCTTCGTCTATCTGGAAACAGAACTAAATTTAAAGAATGATGTCTTCCAGTGGATCGGCAGAAGGATTACTGCAGCCAATAGGTGCCGTTTTGTAATCGCAAATCAGTTCAAAAGCAAGTTCCAATTGAACAAAACCAAAATTTACCTATACAAAACACAAGTGCGTCTCGCTCTCACTTATGGATCCGAGGCGTGGGCATTCATACAATCTGATGAAACGAATCTCCTTCTAATCGAAAGAATAGAGTTGAGAAGGATATTTGAACCAGTGAGGGAAGCAGGCATAAGGAGAAGAAGAGGAAACTGAGAAACCTATGGTATGTATAACGAACATACATACATACATGTTCGGTTCGTTAAAATAATACGGCTTCACTTCGGAGTAATAACGAGATTTCCAAGAAGTTAAAATAAACTATCGCCCATGGACTACTCAGAATGTCATAGCAAAATGAAATTTAATTTGAAAATTTAAGGTTAGGTTTAAAGTTGTTAAAGTAATAAGTACTAAACAGCAATATTTGTGAATCATAAATTTTAGAGTTATCAAATTTTTTATATAAAATAACTAAATTTTACAGCGATTCAAGTTTCTACTGAATTATATGTAATGAAAACACCATTTCTCAATGGACTGAAGTATATTAACAGCATTATTTTATTCATAACGGGCGTCAGGTTTAGTTTTAGCACTCTGATAAACCAGTATATTCAAATTTTCGGGCGAATCTAAAAATAAAACTTTGTTGACTAAACATTTCGCCTAAGGTTTACCCCTCAAATTTTTTTGAAGATTTAAAAAATTGCCCATAAATCAGGAACCGTTTGAACGATCCAAACCAAATTTGGATCATCGGTTCTTATTCTATGCGGTTTGCTTTAACTTAGGTCTTCCTCCGTGTTTTAGAAGCAATGTTATCCGCAAAAAACCTCAATTTTGTTTTTTACACAGATCTTTTAGATAATTCAATAGTTGTTTATATTTATGGAAAGAAGACACTTTTTTTTCCGAGTCCAAGAAAGCCGAAATAGGATAAACTGAAGACAAGATTCAGATTTTCTAATCAAAATCTAATTTCGTGGCTTACAAATTTTGAATGACCACGAAACTGAAAAAAAAAAATTATATTTTGTTTCCGATATTTTCAACATAAAGATTTTTTGGTGAACTAAATACAAATTTTTAGGAGTAAAAAAACTTTCTGGCTATTTTTAAGCTATCCAATAGTCTTAACAATTTATTTGACCAAAAATCAATCATTATTTAAAGTTTATATTTTTCCTTTGATACACACTGAAAAACAAAGGTTTTTCTGGAAAAACACGTCAATATCATTTTCCAAACACGAGATAAAAAAAAGGAATTTCAACGTGTTTTTTTTTTTTTTTTTCTCGACTCCTAGGGCCCATTGGAACGAATGCCTGGTCCAATGTTTTAAAAGCAGAATTACCATATAAAATTTGGTTGAAATCGGTGACCCATTAACTGTGCCCTCCCCTTGTAAGTGGATTATTGAGCCATTTATGTATATTCTTATCAATACGAACAGTCCTTTTTAATTGTTCATAGTTAAAAAACTGAGCAGCACGAGTGTGCAGTCTTTGGTAATTGCTGTATTATATTGATTCCGTTTCCAGCTGTATTATATGGAAGGTATACCAGTTCACTTATCTTGGTTCTATAGTTAGCTCTGATAACAATATTTCTCTGGAGGTGGGGAGAATAACTCTGAATGCTAATAAGAGTTATTTCGGACTACGGAAACACCTCAATAGCCAATATATAATAAGGAAGACGAAACTGATGCTCTACAAGACTCTGATTCGTCCAGTTTTGATGTACGCCTCAGAGATGTGGACTCTAACGAAGGCAAGAGAGAATGAGGTCCTCATCTCCGAAAGGAAAATTCTTCGAAGGATATTAGGTCCAGTCAAGGCTGGTAACGAGTGGAGAAGAAAAAATATAGAACTGTATGTGGAGCTATCTGGAGAAGTGAATTTGGCTAAATTGATTAAATTAATTTGGCTATATTGATCAAACTCGGACGACTCCGTGGACCGGGAACGTAACCGGAATGAAGAACGGTGAAATCCCAAAAAGCCTTCTGGGCGGAAACCTTAACCGAACTAGAGGGAGAGGGCGACCCAGACTAAGATGGGAAGACTGTGTCTCTCAGGACGCAAAAGCCATCTTAAAAATAAACAACTGGAAAGCAGCTGCACAGGACCGAACGACCTGGCGAAAGCTCAGCGAGGAGGCCAGAGTCCACATTGGCCAGTAGTGCCATAGAAGAAGAAGAAGAAGATATTGATTCCTTCCTCAGATCCAATCTCACCTTTCTTAGTTTGATCCTAAACGATCAGCTCATCACTTTCAGCTCCTCAATCAAAAACTTGGGTGTTACTCTCGACCAAACCCTTTCCTAGCCACCCCACATCGCCCAAATTTCCCGAGGTCAATAAGTACCCTCAAGTTATTCCGTCGTTCTCGACATCTTCTTCCACAATCCACGAGCTACCCATAAACTCCTCGTATCCTCTCATATCTTTCCCCACTTTGACTATGGCTGTGTTATACGGGGCCTCTCGACTGAAGCGGATCATGATCTGCTTTTTAAGGTTTGTCTCCGGTACCTCGAGAAGGGCTCCATGTATTCCACCTATCGGCTAGTTAAAGTGGCTCTTCTCCTCCAACCGTAGACAGTATTTCCTCAGATCTTTCCTATACCTAACTATCACCACCCAGCATCCTTCCTACATCTACAGCCTCTTACAATTCAAATCCTACCACAGAACCAAAACCTTCCAACGTTCCTTTCTCGTCCGGTCCTCTCCCTTTGGAATTACTTTCCATCTGATATCCGCCATGCTTCTTCTCTATCTTCATTCAAATCTCTGCTTTTCCAACACCTTCTTTCTTCCTAAATAGATGCTCGCTAGTGACAAAGTTTCAATTTAGGATTAAGATCTAGATCGGAAATAATAGTCTTAGGCACAAGCTTCAACTTTGCTAACCATCTCATTATTTTTGTATTTTCCATGTTCTCTCTTTTTCTTTTCTTTTTTTGTTTTTTTGTTGTATTTTTTTTATTGTTTTTTGTTCACATAAGTTATATTTTTCGAGACAAGAATTTATATCGTTTGCCTTTTATTTTATTTAAAACATTGTAAACATTAATTGATTTTTATTTCGAAGTCTTTATGGCCAGATATTGTTTCTGTTTTATTTGTTCAATTGTGTTATTCTTAAGGGACCTAGTCCCAAAATAAAGTTCTTCTTCTATATATCTATCTATTACTTGTTTAATTCATTTCAGCCCAATATCTCGAATTTCCAGCTTTTTTATAGTTTAGTTTTATATGTTTAGCCAGCTGATGAACTACTACCTTGATTTCTCATTTTTAAAGAATCTTCATTGATGTTTTATCAATAATCAAATGTCAATGCCAGCCGATATGGCCATGGAATCAGCTGCCCTTCAAGCGATGGTTCGAATAGCCGTACTAATGATTAGAACTGTTTCTATAGATCGGTCATCGAAAACATATATGTAGTAATACAGTTATGGCGTGTGCAGAGCTACTGCAGCCTGACCTTGTCCTTTCCTGTGCGAGGATAATAATACACAATGGGGAAAACCACCCCTAAAAGACTACAACTTTTAATTAAACTGTTTAATACCCTTAAATTCTACTGGTATACAAAACAAAAAAAAATGCCACTTTCTTTCTTCGATACACATAAATTTTATGATCACATTATTAGCAGCAATTTCCAATTCATTAATCTTCTACTGATACTGATTGGAAAGGATAGTTCGTCTCTCGATATATGTTGAACGAAGGTTGTGTTCTACGCATATGCATTAACTTCAATAAAGATCGTTCATTTCTGAATACATAATAGGTATTCTTAAATAAACCATGTCAATCCCACCTCATTCTGCCAATTTTCACAACTTGTAGGATATATTATAAATAACTATCGGAACATGTTATTAGTTTACGTACGCAAGATAGTATAGAAGGATCAATATAATTAGGGATTGATAAATTATTTGTCACTTCTATAATTTTGTTTTTATTGAAAACTAGTTTCAAATGTCAACATTCATCTTCAGTTCTAAAAACACACCAAAATTCAAAAATAATCAATTTAAAATACAGTTTGACATTATTATACCAATTGTATTATTAAAATTTAATTTTATGTGTATAATAATACTAAACTGTATTTTAAATTGCTTATTTTTGAATCTTTGATTCATTTGAGATTCCCTTTTCCTGGTCAACTTCAATATTTCTGGAAAAATTTCGACACCAATGATTTCGCAAAAAAATACTTCTCTCGAAAAACCAGCAGGACTATTTACTGGTTTCATTTATTGCTGTTATTTTTTATTAAAAAAAAAAAGAAAAAAAAATACGAAGGCCGGGTCAATGGTTTTAAAGATTTAGGTGAGTGTCGACAAAGAAGATAAATTAGGTCAAAATAACAGAAACGAAATAATAAATATCCGAGAATCAGTCGGAAATCAGTCAGATAAAAATATCATTAAAAAACTAAAAAAAATTAAAAGTTATTTTGTATTGAATGAATTTGTCTTTTAATTTTTTATTTTTGGCTAAAGGTTTTGGTATAATGCTTCCAAAACAAACACATTACATTTTTCCTCAATCTTCACAAATGGTCAAGATATGGACGTTTGAATCCTTGAAACTGAATAGCGGGTGGTGATGTCGAGTTCCGAGGATCATCCTATGGTGATCTTTGATCTGGTGCCAAATCATTCAATTTCTGGATTCTACGTATCTTGAAAATCAAATTTTCAGGAAGGAATTCATTTTTTTTTCCTTCTTGTTCGATTACAAAGCTTCATTTTTGAAAATTGAGACTATGAGAGTAAAAGTGGCCAAAGCCACATTTAGGTTGGGCGACTTTTTAATTTCATTTCGACTAAAAACAGAATTATTTGGATAGGCCAAATGCTTATATCTAACGGTATGTTTGAAAAATTGGTTTGCAAAGGTATCAAACACCTATATGCACCTAGTGCACTGTATGAACCAAAAAAATCAATATTGGAGTTTTTATGATTTTGTTGGTTAGGCCAGTTTTGCCGTTAGCCTCAATTATTAATTATTATTATCAAAATAATTTTATATCATTATTTAATAATAATTATTATAACTAGTTATTATTTCTGCGACCAGTCGTTGTTTGAGATATTATGCATTCATACTTTATTAGGCACTTGATTTTCTTTACATAGTCCTTCAGGGTGTTTTGGTTGAATCTTTCACTAATTAAAGCTCCTGTTTATACCTTAACGATTTTCTCGAAAAAGTCAAAATATATATTTCTTTTTTATTACCACACAAAGGTTGTAAATTATTATTGTATATGCCTCTAACATATATTGACTTTCAAAGTAGGTTATGTTTGTGCATACAAGAAAACTGAAAAGTGTAATACTAGACATATTTGCCTATATATTGGACTGCAGGACCAAAATGGCCGAAGTAGTTAACGTTACCATGGCTTACGGTGGGGGGAGGGGAAAAAGGAGCCATATTTCTCTAAATTTTACTAACTTTGACCCTCTGTCTGAAAAACCCTTTAACTTGTGATGGATTTCTTCAAGAATTCTGCATCCATAATCTTTATAATGAGTACTAACAAATAAAACACATAAGGGTCATTCTCAAATAAACTGCCACTTTGTTATATGCATGGCTGAATAAATCAAAAAAATAAAATTATTGGGAACTTACCTTAAAGTCCACAAACGTGGTGCACAAGTAAGGGGGGAGATCCAGCTGAAGTATTTTATGACTTTGACTTATTGTTAATTTGATATAAACTTTTGTGAATGGCTCGTTTTTCAGTGTTACGAGCATCACGTTATGAAAATCTATGGAAAATATTTTTTTCCATTTTTTCTTGGATTTTCCGAGCAAATACTACAGGAGCTATTTCACTGCTGCTGCACTACAACATTAATAAATATATACATAAACTGAAGTACAATCGAGCTTGTGAGATAATTGTGCAAGCAAAATTTATTTTCAGATAAATTCATTCTAAATTGAATGAATGTTCAAAATATTAAATTTTAAAGTAAATTATGAACGTAACACTAATGAAAATTAATTAAGATACTGACCAGTTTATTCTGTTTTTCAAAGTTTTCTTTCTCTATAATTGAATTTGTCCAGCAAAATACTAATCTACTGTTAACTGTAAACTAAATCAAATCTTTACCAACCCAACATAACTTATTTGTTTTATAACGACATTGTTTTTTGAAAAAAATTCCATGTGTTTAGTAAAAACCATCTCTCGATTCCAGCTCACAGAAAAAAACTGGAAATGGCCTAAAAATCTATTATTGATGACATAAGCACCAAATAATGACGAATCTCAGCTGTCACTCTGGCCTTGACCAGTAATAAAAGCCTTGAAAATACATCGTAATTAAAAAGATTTTGCCTCCTTAATAAATCTCTTCTGTGCACAATAATGATAATAAATTTAGAAAAAGAATAATGTTATTTGGTGAAAAAACTTAATCTTATAAATACAGTTAAAACTTATTTGGTTCTGAATACGGTCTAAAATTAACTTTACGAGGCCTCGCTTTCCAAACCCTAACGCGCTTTAGAGTTACGATCTTTAATTTTCAAACTAAAATTTTAAATATTGCGTAACATATTTAACTAATATAAACAAGGATCTCTAAAGGAATTTATAACGCCATATTAACTATATATGTTACTTGGTTTAAAATGGTAAATTAATATTCCTTTAAAAAAATAATATGCCCTACGCGCGTTAGGTTGAATTAAAATACGTATCATTTTAATTGTTATGTTACGGTCTTTTCGAAACTACATGCAATGATAGAAACCCAAAACACACCTAAACTGACATTCACTTATTGAGAGATACCTATCTCATCCACCGTCTTACTGCCGTCATTTTGCATAGACCACTACCCAACATTTTGCCAAATCGTTACGCGTGTTAAGGATATTGTGGGCAAAGTTTTGTTAATCATTTAAAATCATCCCCTCAATAAATAATTTATTCTATATGTAATTACGAAGTTATTAATTTGTGATCCATAATTTTTTCTATTGAAACTTTTTTGTACCAATAAAATTACTGAAAATCAAAAAACCAATTCCGGATTGTTACGCTCGTTGGATTATCAAGAATACAAATCTTTTCTAGTTTTATTTGTTGATATTTTTTTAAACAAATTATGCATTAAAATGTCTATTGCATTGAAATGACCAGAATATCGCTTAAGTGGCTGAAAAAATACAGAACTATTCACTCTACAACATCTTAAGAGCTCCTCAGAATTCATCAAAGTGGCAATATATTTGAGAATGATCATGCTTCTTTTACTGCAGCAAGACTTCTTCCAACGATGTCTAGGTTATCAGCGAATCCCAGAATTTGTATATATTAAAAATGGTGCCTCCCACCTGGATCCTCGACCTTCTGATGACACCTTCCAGGGCAAAGTTGAACAACAGACATTCAAAGCAGTCCCCCTGTTGTAATCCTTTATTGGTCTGGAAGCTATCGGGCACATCTCCTTGCACCCGGACTTGGCAATTCACTTCCCTCATTGCCATCCTAGTTAATTTTATTATTATGGAAGGGATGCCCAATTCAAGGAGATCCTAGCAGAGTTCATCTCTATAGATGCTATCGTATGCAGTCTGGAAGTCAATGAAAAGGTGATGTGTTTTTATCTTACGTTCTTTCGCTCTTCCTGGTCCTGATTGAGAAAATTTGGTCTGTAGTGAATTTTCCCCTCATAAAGCCTGCTTGATATGCGCCTATCTCGCATTCTGTTAACGGTATCAGGCTCTTATATAATATCCGCGAGAAGATTTTACATGCGCACGTAGAAGGATCCATATATCCTAAATGTCCTATTCACCATCATGATTGCCACCTCAAATTAAATACAACTTAAAATAATGCTTTGAAGTCAACAAAAGTATTTAAGTCAACACTTTATTTTTTAACGTATTCATAACTGATTGTTATATGAAATACGATATTAGAAGAAAACCTTGATAAATTCTCTAATTATAAAGGAACTATTCTTAAGTTTCAAAATTATGTTAATTGTAAGAAATTTTATCAAAAATTATATCGATAAAAATTAAATACATATATGTGTATGATAGTCCAACACTCTTTGCCCGTGCCACCAGTAAGGTATATTTGTCATCCTTTCATCATTTGTAAATACCTATATAATCACATGAAAAATAACCAGTTAGCATCTACCCTGAGTATTAACAATTTAATTTGAAAATAATTGTTTCTCTATCTCATCAGCGAACAAAATCGATCACATTTCTGTAGATCATTGAGGTTGCTGACACATCAGTTATGTAGGGACCGTTAACTGTCGGTTATAAAGAAAACTGATATCCTCAAGTAATTATTTTATTGACTAAGATACAATCAAACATATTTTAAAATAAAAAGAGTCCTTATTAAAATGTTACAACCATAGTGCGAAATATAAAGTAATATTGAATTTATTTTTTACGTAAAGCTTCATAACATTTAAAATACGATTATAAATATTATGGATAGATGTATTCCTAAAATATGTGTGCTTTATAAGCACAAATTCGTACGTTATAATGAAAATAATTTTAAATTAGGCACATTTTTATCTCTCAATAGACAACAAATCCTTGCAGACTCACTCTTCAAAATTTTCGCGCATCCTTTCAGGCTAACATACGTCAATAATTGGCACTTGCTCCTTCTAAGATAATTTGAATGAAATAGTAAACGATTTGCCATGTCGTAATATGTTTTATGATGATTTGTGAAACGGAATAACAGCCATAATCAATAAAATTATAATTTCATTGATAACTGTTTTAATCATTAATTGGTTAATAATACGATATCAGGAAGCTAGTCAGGAAGGGCGTACACTAGCAACAATATGTAATTACAGACCGAGAGCCCGTGCAAAAAATATCGTTATTGGATACTGCTCTGAGAGTCGGCCAAGAACTTGTTGCGACTTATACTTCCCTACTATTATTTTCGTTTTAAAAATCTGAATTGTTCACTGAACCATACCCACCTGGTTTACATTTTTTAAGATAACACAAAGTATAAAGTATTGCTAGATTTGCATTTTTATTTTATTTAACGCGGTTTTACACTTAAGCGGAAATCGGTTAAGTATCTTCAACAATCCCAATCATTTGAATTTTTTCCTATCGCCCTATATCTTTTTAATCAATAAACACGCATGCAACCCTATTGGTTTGTTTTTGTTTCATCATGGTGACTATCGCAGGTAACATTAAACGGCCATAACTGATTACAATCGTTTTTAATAGGTCGCTAAAGGTTTGACTATTAAAAATTGTTTTTATTTTATGAACTAGTATGTGTGGAAAACATGTAATTGTTAATGTCAGGCTTTAAAAATACACTTTTTCAATTTAATATAAGAAGAGTAATAATATTTATTATGCATTTAATAAATTTAATAGATAAATATTTTGGTTGATTATTTTCAATAACAGACCTTAGTAATCGGCCAAGGAAAATAAAAATTGAGGTTTTACGTTTCAAGATACGTTAAATCCAAATATCGAATAAAAAAAAATCCGTCCGTCAAAAATTTTTGTTGAGGTTTTTGTTACGACTAATCGAAATGCGATGAAATTCCCTGCAAACGAAAAAATAGATCATTTAAATCGGACCTATATTAGCTGAGATATAGCGTGTAGGCTTCTTTCTGACTTCCTCGTATCTCTCAACTTCATCCTTCCTTGGATTATTTCTGTACTTCCTTTAGCTTCCTGGTCTTTCCTTTTTATTTTCCCACTGAAGCGCACACCCAATATTTTCCTTTATACCATTTTATCCTCTGAATACATATCCTAACAATCTCAGCCTACTTGCATTGACACAGTTTATTCTTAATACTCCCAGTTCGGGACTCTCACAGCGATCATCATGGGACAAGCTCCAAATTTCTGCTCTATAGGTGCCTACAGCTTTATTTCTTTGCTGTACGTGATTTCTTTTAAAAAGTATTCTGCACATGTTCCTTTCCCGAAGCCCTCCCAATGCTCATTTAAAAGATTAGCTAAACTATAAAGCTATACGGAAAGTCCTGTGAATAGACAGGCCAGATATTTTTGAAATATTACTGTTTGTAAATTTGAAATAATTTGTAGCGTTTTCTCTTATAACATTAAGATTATAACTTTATACAGTAGTATTCTTATATAAATATGAACCTCTGCAGCACTACAAACTAAGCACTAAGAATATTTAGTGCTACTGTAGTAAATTGTATTCAATCCTCGATTATGAACCTTACTGGTGCTGGTACTGGTATTAGTAGGGAACTAGTCCGGCAAGTGGGCCTTATGGTCCTTCTTGTCAGCCAAAGTTTTTGGCGCAAAGTGCAACCGAATTAAATCAACGCTTCTAACCACAATTAAGTATCGTATACTTTTTTTTTTACTGAACAATATACTATGCGAATTACTCGCACGGGCCAATTATATTTATATAAATTTCATGGCACTCTTCCAGTACATCAAAGACATACATATTTAAAGACGATAATCTAGATATTTTAGATGCAAACGATGGTGAGGATTTTATTCTACTGCAGCTGTTCTCACAATAATATTTCTATATCTGTCGTCACTCTTGTGTATACTAAATACATTTAGTTAAAATTATTTGTTTGATTAGGCTATTTTTAATATTTCTAACTAGCGCATTTACTTTAATATAAATAGTTACAAATTAATAGTTATACGACAAAAGTGATTCTCGTTCAACCAATAAATTTTAATTTTATATTTAAGATGAAATAAATGTTTGATTTTCTAAACTGTTGTATCCATTTTTTCCTCTATATAAAACCGTCTTAATAATAAATAATTAATAATAATCCGTTGAGGTGTATATTTGTAATTTTATTAAATGTATGGTCTATAATGTATAGGTATAATAATTTTCTAGGTTAAAAAATACAATATTTTGAGATTATATTTTAACTAGGCTATTGTCTTATAAAGTAGAGCGATGGGGAAAAACAATGAAAGTCTATTTTTTTTTAAATGAGTTAAATACCTTTTTTTGGTTGCACGATATAGTATTCATATATAAAACAAATGATAATCCTATGAGCCTGGGAGAAAATTATGAAGGTCCGTCCTATCGTCCTTTTCTGAGTTTCGTCGATTTACCTCCTTTTCTATTAAAACACGTAAAAGACATTAATATTATTTGTATTATATATATATATATATATATATATATATATATATATATATATATATATATAAGTTAAGGTACACAGTGTAACTGTATACAACTTAATCCCAACTCTAAGATGTAAACACTCTCTAAAACTATATATAGAGGATTACTGAGGCAATAAAGTTAGTCTTTTCTCAACAAGCGTGTGTGTTATTACGTTCCCGTTTTTCCCTTTTTTTTATTTTAAGTTACCGGGACGAACATAAGTGGTGCCGAAACCCGGGAGGTTATACTAGGAGTAGAAAGCTGTTTTTTTTATTCTCTCTGTTTTTTTCTCTCTTAGCGTATTCCCTTTTCGTTCTCGCTGCGCGCGTCTGTTTTTTTTCTTTAATTGACCAGAACAAGTGAGAAGGTCACAGAATGCCTGATGAGATAGTGCGGCCGGCAACCTTAATACTACCACAGGATATTCCGGCGCTGCCAACGGAAACCATAGCGGCGGCGCACGCGAACTTAGCAGCAGCACAAGCGAACGCCTTGGAATGGTTAAAGATAAAGACGGCGACCTCGCAGGACCTAAGAAAAGCAATCACGGATCTAGAAAGATTCAATGGGGAAATCGGAGAACTAAACCATTTTCTCAAAGGAGGCGACCGTGTGATGACACGCATAGAGGCGAAGTTGGCGGAAGACCTTGTAGACCCGATGGAAGCGAACGCATTGAGAGCAGCGTTAGTATGCCGAGTCAAAAGAAACATATTAAATCTGATCCAGGCGGACGAAGATACGCCATGGATTATAGTGAAGGACAGGCTGAAGAAAGCATTTGGGGGAGGCCGGTGGGCCCCAGAAGAAGATATTTTTCGGATGTTCAGGGAGACGAAAAAACCGTACCAGACAAATGGGCAATATGCGGGAACGCTATTAGCCCGATATAACAAAATTACCGAGAAGATGAGAGAAACCCGCAGCTAGCAAGAGACACGGGAAAGAAGGAGGGGCTGTCTAGGGACAAAACATTCATCGAGTGTGCCCAGGAGATGGTAGACGCCAGCGCCAGGGACGAAGAGGCCAGATTCGGAGAGGAAGCGGAAACGGGATGGAGTAGAGTAACCTACGGGAAGACTGGAGACAGGTGTTACGTGGTGAGTACTCGGATGTTTTTTTTCAAGAGGGAGAGATATTGAGTGTAACGGGGGAAACGGTACACGAAATCCCGCTGAAACAGGTAGGGTGACGTACGTTAAGGAGAGAAGATACCCGCAAGCTCTACGACAACACATCCGGGAAGAGCTGGAGAATTTGAAGAAGCAAGGCATTATTACTGACAGCACGTCGCCATCCAATAGCCCCCTCTGGGCAGTGAAGAAGAAGAGTTCGGAAAACGGCAAGCGGGAGAAGTATAGGGTCGTGGTAGATTTTAGGAAACTAAACGAGAACACTCTGGATGAGAAATACCCGATACCGAGGTTTGAGGATATCTTGGATAGGCTAGGAGGAGCGGCTGTGTTTAGCACGCTGGACTTAAAAGCAGGGTACCACCAGATAAAAATGCACCCGAGGGACCAGCATAAGACGGCTTTTACATTCGAGAGGGGTCACTTCGAATTTACCCGGATGCCGTTTGGGTTGAAAAACGCGCCCATAACATTTCAGAGACTCATGGACGAGTTTTTGCGGGGACTGGACGAATCGGTCTGCCAGGTGTATATGGACGACCTGCTGATCTTCAGTAAGAATGAAGCGCAACATATTGCGGATCTAAGATGCGTCTTCGACCGGCTGAGACAATTCGGGCTAAAGCTGTCCGTAGAGAAATCGATTCTGGGGCAAGACCAGATCAACTTCTTGGGGCATACTATATCAAAGGAAGGAGTGCGACCCGATGCGCGGAAGGTTGAGGCTATCCAAAAGATGGCAATCCCAACGGACGTGAAAGGAATAAGGAGGTTGCTGGGAACACTAAATTATTTTCGTCCCGGAGATGGCGGAATACCTAGTACCCCTTAATAACCTGCTGAAGAAAGGGAGCAAAGTTGTGATAACTCCTGTGATTGAGGGTAATATTCGAAAGTGTATGGCGCGATTACAAGAAGAACCGGTACTTGCGTTCCCCGATTTTGGTAAACCATTCACCATCACCACAGACGCGAGCGAATACGCGTTGGGGGCGGTTTTGTCGCAGGACGGAAAACAGGGGGAACAACCCGTGGCGTATGCCAGCAGACGCCTCACGGAGACGGAAGCGCGTTATAGCGCGTTAGAACGCGAACTGCTGGGTATTGTGTGGGCGGTCGAGCACTTTAGGCCGTATGTGTTCGGGCGGAGATTTAAGGTCCAGACGGATCACCGACCCTTATTGTGGGTAGGAAAGCTCAAGGAATCATCGGCGAGAGTTACCCGCTGGAAAGAGTTTTTGAGCCAATATAACATGGAGGTGGCTTATAAACCAGGAAGAGAGAATATTGTGGCAGATTGGCTATCTCGAGCGCTGCAGGTCAACGCGATAGAGACAGAAAGAGGGGAACATTCCGGAGAGATACAGAGATTCTTAAGGGAATGGACGCCCGAGGGTGAAGGGGAACCAGAATCAGGGGAAGCAGAAGAAGAAAGGATGTCGACGGGGGACGAAAGTGTTATAGAAGACAGGCCAACGGATATGGAGGAGAGGGAGGAAATCATCAATGACAAAAAACGTCAGATTATCTGGAAAACCCGGACGTCTGGATTGATGAAGGTGGATTACTCGAGATACGGCAAGTATAATATCAACACGATATGGTCACATCCAGGAGTAAGAGAGGAGCAGATTTGCAGGGCCCTGAAAGACGCGTCCAGATCAGGAACCACCCATTACTTGTACGTAGGTAACGTATCGGTCTGGGAGAAGATAAAGCGCTTATGGCAGACCGAGAAAATCGGAATCGATAGGACGTTCGTCAGATGCAAACTCATGGTGGAAACGATAAGAGACCCGGAACGGCAGGAGGAGGTTACTCTGGCGTATCACCAGGGGAAGACTAATCACCGAGGAGTAAACGAGACCCTGCAAGCATTGAAAAGGAAATATTTCTGGGAGAAAATGCGAAAGACAATAGATAAGGTGTTAAAGGCATGTGTAGTGTGTCAGACTACGAAATACAATCGCCACCCTCCAACCGGGAAGCAAGAAGAGACGACGACACCTAGCGCACCGTTAAGCGACCTACAGGTGGATACATTCACGTGGAAAGGGTTCAAATGGGTTACAGTGCTAGACGTATTTAGCAAGCTGGCGATGGCCTACCCAGTACAAGACCGATCGGCAGAGGCAGTGATCGCGGCTCTACGAACATGGTTCCAATTTTATGGGATACCGGATGCGATCTCTTCCGATGGAGGGAGAGAATTCGATAATGCGAGTCTGCGAAACGAGATGAAGGCGTTGGAGATAGCGTGGCATATTAACACCCCGGGACACCCCAAGAGTAGGGGAGGGATAGAGAGGTTGCACAGTACGCTGGGAGATCACCTGCGAGTGTTCCACGTCGACAAGGGGTTGGAGGCAGACTGCGCGATGCCAAAGGCTGTGGCAGCATACAACCACTCTATTCACATGGCTACAGGATTTTCCCCGTTCGAAGTACTCTTTGGACTTCGAGAACGGCGAAGGGACGGAGGGAGCACGGTAGTAGACGAAGGATTGGCAGAGCGATTAGTGAGTAATAGGGTAGCGCTCGTAAAACTGTGGGAGAAAGCCCACAGGAGGATCGCGGCGGAAAAGAGTAGAAGGGTGGCTCGGGAGAATATTCGGGTACGGGATAGGATGGAGGATATTAAGATAGGGACTATCGTGTACCGAAAATTGGCATCAAATAGGACTAAAGAGGCGGTACGTTATGAGGGACCATTCAAGGTGATTGTGATACGTGAACACAATGTAGTGACCATCCAGAGTATCAAAGAGCCGAGGAAACGGAGAACCGTTCACATTGAACAATTAAAGATTCCGCTGGGCGAGCCCGGACAATCCTGATGCGCACGAGTGAGTATCCTCTTTTCTACGGGAGCAAATTAGATGTATTGAGAAATGATTTATGTTCGTTTTTCGACAGATGTCGATTTCAGAAGTTGTTCATTATTTCTTTTTGTATAGTAGGTCATAAGTTTTTAGATATAAGAATTTTGTATTTAGTTGTATTATCGTATTATGTTTCATATTTTTGGGTGTTTAGTATTATTATTTATTATATACAGAGTATTATTTTTTTTTGATTTGTTGTGCTTTTTGTTTGCTTTGTGTGTTCAGAGTGTATTATAGGAATGAAGTTTACGAAAAGTGTTCGTAAACTGGCAGGGGGGAGTTAAGGTACACAGTGTAACTGTATACAACTTAATCCCAACTCTAAGATGTAAACACTCTCTAAAACTATATATAGAGAATTACTGAGGCAATAAAGTTAGTCTTTTCTCAACAAGCGTGTGTGTTATTACGTTCCCGTTTTTCCCTTTTTTTTATTCTAAGTTACCGGGACGAACATAAGTTAATATATATATATGTATATATATATATATATATATATATATATATATATATATATATATATATATATATATATATACATATAATACTATTTATATATATATATTTTTTTTTTATATATTGTTTGTTTGTTCCCTTTTGTATCGGGAGCCCGCGACAAAAAAAAGTGACTCATTTCATACAAAGTTTTGGTAATTTAAAATGAACATGTCCACAGGCCTGACATGAGAAGTGTACGTCTGCAACCTAATAGCCGCTGGAATAGAATATGGCGGTCAAAAAAACTCGACATTTTAGAACTATTTTTGTTTTTCCATCTATAATTCATAAACGGTGCATTCAATCGAAAAAACTATTGAATATATTGAATGAAAGAACATTAAATTTTGCCTCTGATGAGTATCAAATCATAATAATTAAGTTAACTGGTGTGGACGAAAAACACGGCCATAAATGACGATTTTGTCTAAAATAAACACAGAGTGCTATATATGAGTCTGCGGCTTGGAAACGAGTACTCTAAAGCTGGGCGCGCAGTACGACCGCCCCAGACTGGTCTGGCATCATTCATTTTTAAGCCTGTATATATAACGCGCACTAAGACCGCCCCGGACCGCCCCGCTCTGTTCCGGCCTTTTTAATAAGTCCGTTCCTATAGTATATAACAATACCCCGGGCGGGCCAAACCGGCCTTTTCCTAGATCAGTTCAAGCAGGGACAGAAGGAAAGGCCGGTTGGGTGATTATAGCACGAGAAGCTCTTTCATACATATAAATACATGAATAAATAAAAATCTAATGTTTTAATAATTTTGTTTGAATACTACATTTATATATTTAATAGCTAAGGTCAGTTTGCCACCAATATCTTCTTTTCTTGCTAAATACCTATCTGCATAATTTCTTGTTGTAATTAGTAAATCGTTTCTAATTTAATTTCTGGAATTAATACTAGGTAATGTTTATATCAGTGTCAACATTTACTTTATAATTGAAAAATAATTATTTTTATTAAAATAATTTCGGCATATCCTTCCGATATTTTTTTCGTTTTTTAGATAATTGATATTAAGTACTAATTTCAACTAATAAAAGTTTTTGAAAAAAATTCTGATTAATTATTTTTTATGAAGGGAGAGGCTTATGGATTTCACGATTTGGTGACCGTTCATTAGATTTTCAAAATTGCGATTATCGAAGTTTTGTTCGGCAACGAGCACTTTTAATAAACTATTCTTTTGCCAAATTCTTTGGTTTAGGTATCATTCATTAGGTTTTCGAGCGTTCTGATTCCATTTTTTAAATTAGATTTTTGATTTCGCATGCGAATTTGACATATTACTGTTACTTTTGAAGTGTTCTATGACGTAGTAATCGTTCATCAGGTATTCAAGGGTTCTGATTCCGTTTTTGAATTAGATTTTTGATTGTGCCTGCGCATTTCGATTTACTGCTACTGTTAAAGTTTTCTATGGCATATGGATCGTTCTACAGGTTTTCATGGGTTTTGATTCCATTTATTGAATTAGATTTTGCATTGCGCACGCCCATTTCGATAAACTATTACTTTTGAAGTTTTCTTTAGTTTAGGGATCGTTTATTAGATTTTTGAGGGTTCTAATTCCATTTTTTGAATTAGATTTTATATTATCCCTGCTCATTTTGATTTACTGTTATCGTTGAAGTTTTCTATGACATTGAGATCGTTTATTATGTTTTCGAGAGTAATTTAAACTATCACTTAATAATTAATTAGATATGCTCGGTGCCGAACAAAATTTCGATTGTAAATTCGATATTTGCAATTTCGAAAACCTAATGAACAGTCACCAAATCGTGAAATCCATTAGCCATCCACCACCAAAAAACTCGATACTGTAAATATTATTGGAAGAAGGTATCGATAACCGTGGGGGTCATAACTACTCGCACATTACTCTGTCCAGTTCCGGTCCTTACCGCCCTGATTCGGCTCTCACCGCCCCGCTGTGGTTTGGACTACATTACAAACACATGTTCAGCAGCCCTGGGTCAGTCGTCAGCTATCAGTCGCTTACTGAACATGTTACATGTTGTGTTTCGCACTTGTACCATTGTATCATGTCTAGTAAACCATTGTAAGTAAACTCAATCCTAGATTCTCGGTTCATGACATAAATTTGAAACTCGATTGTCTATACATGTTCCAATCTGTTTACATGTTGGTAAAGTTAAATACTGTAAAGATTATTTAAACATTGGGAAGGTTACAGGCTATAAAGTGGGTATCTGACCCTTCAACATAACCTCAAGTCTCTCAAACAGTAGAACAACAAAATGGCGGTGTAAGAAAAACAAAATGGCGCCAGGGTACACTCATGCTCTATAAGGTGGGTACCCGACCCTTCAACACCTTAAGTATCTCAAACGGTAGAAAAACAAAATGGTGACGTAAAATCAAAATGGCGGCCTGGGTACACTCATGCTCTGTAAGGTGGATACTTGAAACTTTAATGGGTGTAGGGGGAAAACCATGGGGACGGAGCATAGCCCAGGAGGCTCCGTGGTTCAGGTGACTGGGTCATGCGACTAAAAAGGGGCGGGGCATAAGTTCAAAGTCCATGTTTGCATTTCACCTGAGCATCATCCAACTTGTCTATACATGATCCAACCTGTTTACATGTTGGTAAAGTTAAATATTGTAAAGGTTGTGTAAACATTGAGAAGGTTGCACAAACACGAAAACAATGTAAAGTTTATGTAACCTTTGAGAAGATTGCACAAACACGAAAACAATTTAAAGGTTATGTAACCTTTGGGAAGGTTACAGAGTATAAAGAGGGTACCTGACCCTTCATCGTATAGGTTAAGATTATATATAACCGTTGGAAAGGTTACAGGTTATAAAGTGGGTACCTGACCCTTCAATTGGTGGAGGGGATAAACCTGGTGGTTAAGCGTAGATGCTGACTACGTCATTGTAAACAAAATGGCGGCTTAGGGTGGGGGTAATCAGGATGAAGCAATATGATTGGATGGTTGGAGAGGGATGGGGGTAAAAGGGGCGGGGTCTAACGATCACTTGACTAAAAAGGGGTGTGACCCGATAGTTTAGGTTAGGTCGAGCTGAAAATTCAAATTCAAATTTCCCGCCATAGGTCACATGACCAAATGCTGGCTTCTGATTGGCTGCTCCTATCGGTGTGCCAGCTCCCCTGTTTTCCCTCTACTTTTGTCAATGTCCACACTGAAGTTTTATGAACTTTTGAATATCCTTCCTTTACAAAAGGAGGACACCAAATTTCGGAAATCCATTTCAGCAGAAGAATTTGTTTGAATCTTGCTCTTACATTAAAGTAAGTTGAAACAGATTACAAAATATGTAAATAACACATATTTTGAAGGGGTGAGAAGCAGAGATTGAAATTGAGGATTATTTTTCTAATCATTACTACATTTTTATTTTTATAATTTCAAAGCTATTTTTGATTTTAGTCAAGAAATAACTGATTTATTTGACAATAGATTAAAAATGACATAATAATAATTATCGCTGAGTGAAAAAATTTTGAATTAAAAATAATTCATATTTTTTAGCGTTATTTTTTCTGTTTAAAATAGAATTCAATAGAAATAGAACGCAATTTTTCTGATTGCTATCTTAAAATAAAGAATATGGGGCGACCTCCAGCAGGGGACAAGAAGAAAAGGATTAAACCACCGGCAAAATTTCACCTCACCTACTCCTATAATGCCCGTGTGAGTCAGTGAGCCAGTCTTGATCGAGCCTGCCAGTAATCTATTTCATTACATCTAGAGCGGTGTAGACAAAGCGAGCTCAGTCCTAAGGTTTTTGTACATTTTGAGAGATTTCTTCAGTCCCCTACATTCCTAGGCTGGGTCCTGGTACTATATAAGAGACTGGATCCCCTCTTAAGTTAGATATGTGTGTGTTTGTGTGTAAATATAACATGATCGTAGATATTTTATACGATATATCTAATAATATTTTATGTATCAATTTTTACAAACCAAATATTAAATTAACCAAGACCCTTGAGCCGGTACAATATGTCCAGCATGATTATTGCTTTCTCTTATTTTATTATTTACTTTACTTTTAGTTACATTAATTCATATTTTATTTTTTTTCAATTGCACTAAGAATCAATAAAATGATTTCTTCATATTTTTTTATTTCATTATTACCTTAATATTCGATTTTTTTTTTAACTTTTAAGTAGTAAAATGACTTATTTTTGAAACTTTTGTGTTAAAATCATTACATCTAATAGAACTGTAAACTTAAGAGTATTGGAACACTGAGTATATGGCTTGGTTTGAGAGAAGGAAAGATGGTTGAATGAAAGGAAAGTTAAAATGTTCCCCGGACGAGCAAGGAATAACGTAAATAAATGCGATAACAGCCGTATCAAGGTGGGAGTGATGGAGCAAGGTAGGTATCTGGGATAGGAAAAGCAAGGAAAAACGAATGTGACTAGCCCAAAGTCCTGAGGACTGTGACAGCAGTACCTGGGACTGAAGGAGTAAGAAATACCAATGTGACTGGTCCAAGATCGCTGGAAGTTTCAGCAGTCCCAAGCTGGTACTGAAAGCATCTGATATTTTCAGTTTGTCACTCTTAGTGTATCTGTTACCAGTCGGTTTCAGTGACAAAGTACCAGATTGATACGTTTCAACCCATCCCTACTCTTGAGCACCATTAACTACTCTTGTTTTACTCAATACTTTTAAGCCCCGATGTCTTAAAATGCAGGTTCAATCTTCGACAAGAAGAAATAAATAAAATAAAGCAACGTGTTGAACATGGAATTTATGTTGTGTTTTTTTTTTATCAACATTGGCCGATCTCAACACAATCCTGATTAATAATACTTTGATAAAAATCTCAATTGTAATTCTGGTGTTATTTGTGCTGATAAAGCTGCATAAATTGTATTGTCTGATTACTGCAAGCAATAGTAACACGCCTAATGAACTCCTTTTTTCCGAAATTCTAGTCTAAAAATGTGGGGGTTTTCCAATGATGTTCTAATATATTCTATTGTGTCTTCCGTTGGATAGTGAATGGGTTTTCCAAAATGTCCTCAATGTAGCCCCACGACATAATGGACATCTGGTATGAAATGGTAGTTCCACAGTTTTATTTTCAATTAAAATAGTTCTTATTTGATTCAGAAGTTAATAACCGAGAATTATTGTTCCCAGCAACTGGATCACCCGAACATCATTCGTTACATTTCCTCCTTCGTGGAGGGAGAAGAACTGAACATTGTGTTAGAGCTGGCCGATGCTGGAGACTTGGGTAGAATGATCCGACACTTCAGGAGGCAGCGGAGGCTCATTCCCGAACCGACGATATGGAAATACTTCGTTCAGGTGGCCAGTGGCATTCATCATATGCACCTCAAGAGGATTATGCATAGAGGTTCGTTTTGTAGAAATTAAATGATTACATGTATCAAACGATACTATTCCGAGACACCATGTATTCATTATATTAATACTTTTGACGTTTTCATCTTGTTGGAACAAGCAGTTGAATGAAGCAGTTTTATCAAAAGCTGTAATTTTTGTCTATATGGATATTATTAAATCGGTGTTTTACTAAAATAATAAAAAGTTTTCGGTCTACCTTAGTGCAAATTATAAATTTTCTGTTGTGTAATGAAAACCTAGTTACCGCCTAAAGCATTAATATTTAATCAGTTGACATCCGCATGATAGTATAGAAGGATCAATCTAATTAGGGATTGATAAATTATTTGTCACTTTTATAATTTTGTTTTTATTGAAAACTAGTTTCGAATGTTATACATTCATCTTCAGTTCTAAAAACACAAAAATTCGAAAATAAGCAATTCAAAATACAGTTTGGTATTATTATACTCACTAAATTAAATGTAGTATAAATTAGTACTATAAACATTTACGAATTAGGAATTTAATTAAGACAATGTATTTGATTTCTTGTCTTAATTAAATTCATAATTCATAAATGTTTATAATACTAATTTAATTTAATGTGAATAATAATACCAAACTGTATTTTGAATTGCTTATTTTTGAATTCTTGTGTGTTTTTAGAATTGAAGATGAATGTATAACATTCAAAACTAGTTTTCAATAAAAACAAAATTATAGAAGTGGCAAATAATTTATCAATCCCTATTTAACATTTAATTTTCAGTTATATAATTCCTTCCTTACTGAGTGGTACATGTTAATCTAAATTTTGTCCGTGATAGACATTAAACCTGCCAACGTGTTCGTCAGTCGAGGAGGTGTTGTCAAGCTTGGCGATCTTGG
Source organism: Rhaphigaster nebulosa (assembly GCA_948150685.1). NCBI lineage: Eukaryota > Metazoa > Arthropoda > Insecta > Hemiptera > Pentatomidae > Rhaphigaster > Rhaphigaster nebulosa. The sequence goes on along the minus strand of OX411306.1, from coordinate 164,737,622 downwards.
CCTGTCTAGGTACTTCTCTGCTAGAACGCTGGCGGCTAGATCTCTCGTAGGCACACCTTACTATATGAGTCCAGAACGTCTTCATGAGCTTCCCTACACCTTTACAAGTGATATATGGTCTCTTGGATGCCTTATATATGAGGTAATTATATCACTCTATGAAGTTAACTAAATTTGTTATTTGTTTATTTAGTTTAACGCTCTTAGGTTTTCTACAAGCAACAAACCTATACCAGCCAGTACGGAAAGGTGGAGTTAATTGAACTTTATTCCCTTTTACGTTGTATCCTAGTTATAAAACTGTGAACACAGCCGTGGAAAAACATCAACCACCTTATCAACCATCAATCTTAATTAAACAATGCTTTTCAATCAATTGAAGAAGCGAGATTCTGAAGTAGACCTTATCGACACCAAGTATCTATGAGTCGGCTTTGGTTGTTTTTCAAATCATATTAAGGTTGAAATCATTTAAATTTCTAAACTATAGTAAATGAATTTGTAAACAAAATGACCTCGCCTTCTCTTGAGTTTTTTCTTAGCATTCGGTTAAATAGCATGGCACTAAAATTTGAAAAATTGATAATTATTGGAACAAATAAATTCGAGAAAAATTCAGCGTAATTTGGAATTATGAAGACAGAATCCATTACGAATTCATTCCAGAAGGTCGAATCATTGATTCAGAACTTTATGATTATCAGTTACAAAGAATGGCCCCAGTTGTTGTGTTGTGACCCAGAGTTACCTTAGATAGATTAGTAAACGGAAATCGGGTTTTGTTTCAACAAGATAACGCTTCTTGTTACACGAAACAAAAATTTCAGAACTGGATAGGATTGAGCATTTCCCATACCCCTGCTTACAGTCCAGACTTAGCACCTGCCATTACCATCTGTTCCGGTCAATGGATCACTTTCTTTATGGAAAAGTCTTCAATTTTCTGGACAAGATTCAAAATGGAGCTGAGGAATTCTACCGTTCGAAACTCAAAGAGTGATATTGTGAAGGAATCCGACAGCTATTCTCGAGATGACATCAAGCCAAAGAACGAAACGCTATATACTTTGAATGTTAAAAAAAAAAGTGCTAAAATAAAATTATTTTTAAAATATCAAGAAAAACTGTCATCTTTTATGATTCGTCACATTAGCTGTCTTACCATATATTGTTATTATTCAATCTCTATTCCATACATAATTAGGGTAGCCCCCTTAACAATCTATCCTACATACAAGCAATGATTAAAGCCACCTTGATAGCTGATGAGTTGGATCAGCTCAACGACGAGAGTAGATGAGATTTGGGCGAGCTGGCGCACGATTCCTCCATCCCCTCCACCGCTAACCTTAACTGCCACGTGGTCTTGCCTCGACCCTACCTTAACCACCACGTGGTCCCCCCTCGACCTAACCTTAACTACTAGGCCACGCCCCTTTTTAGTCACGTGACGCCTATGCCCCGCGCCTTTTTGGTCACGTGACCCCTATGCCACGCCCCTTTTTTGGTCACGTGACCCCTATGTCACGCCCCTTTTTAGTCACTTGACCGTTATGCCCCGCCCCTTTTTAGTCACGTGATCCAGTTACGTGACCCGCGGCACCTCCTGGTCTATGCTCCGCCCGCATATTTTAGTCACGTGATCCACCAGTCACGTGACCCATGGAACCTCCTGACCTATGCTCCGCCCACAAGATTCACCCCCTCCACCCATTGAAGGATCAGGTATCCACCTTATAGAGCATGAGTGTGCCCGACCTCCATTTTGTTTTTCTACTGTTTGAGAGACTTGAGGTTTTGTTGAAGGGTCAGGTACCCATCTTATAGAGCATGAGTGTACCCGACCACCATTTTGTTTTTTATACATCGCCATTTTGTTTTTCTTATGCCGCCATTTTGTTTTTCTACTGTTTGAGGGACTTGAGGTTTTGTTGAAGGGTTAGGCACCAACCTTATAGAGCATGAGTGTACCCGACCGCCATTTTGTTTTTTATACATCGCCATTTTGTTTTTCTTATGCCGCCATTTTGTTTTTCTACTGTTTGAGAGACTTGAGATTTTGTTGTAGGGTCAGGTATCCGAGCTGGGCCACCATTTCCTCCATCCCCTCCACCGCTAGCCTTAAGTGTCACGTGGTCTTGCCTCGACCCTACCTTAACCACCACGTGGTCTCACCTCGACCTAACCTTAACTATTAGGCCCCGCCCCTTTTTAGTCACGTGACGCCTATGCCCCGCCCCTTTTTGGTCACGTGACCCCTATGCCACGCCCCTTTTTTGGTCACGTGACCCCTATGTCACGCCCCTTTTTAGTCACATGACCGTTATGCCCCGCCCCTTTTTAGTCACGTGATCCAGTTACGTGACCCGCGGCACCTCCTGGTCTATGCTCCGCCCGCATATTTTTGTCACGTGATCCACCAGTCACGTGACCCATGGAACCTCCTGACCTATGCTCCGCCCACAAGATTTACCCCCTCCACCCATTGAAGGATCAGGTACCCATCTCATAGAGCATGAGTGTACCCGACCGCCATTTTGTTTTTCTTATGCCGCCATTTTGTTTTTCTACTGTTTGAGAGACTTGAGGTTTGTTGAAGGATCAGGTACCCATCTCATAGAGCATGAGTGTACCCGACCGCCATTTTGTTTTTCTTATGCCGCCATTTTGTTTTTCTACTGTTTGAGAGACTTGAGGTTTGTTGAAGGATCAGGTACCCATCTCATAGAGCATGAGTGTACCCGACCGCCATTTTGTTTTTCTTACACCGCCATTTTGTTTTTCTACTGTTTGAGAGACTTGAGGTTTTGTTGAAGGATTATGTACCCATCTTATAGAGCATGAGTGTGCCCGACCTCCATTTTGTTTTTTCTTACGCCGCCATTTTGTTTTTCTACAGTTTGAGAGACTTTAGGTTTTGTTGAAGGGTTAGGTACCCACATTATAGAGCATGAGTGTGCCCGACCTCCATTTTGTTTTTCTTACATCGCCATTTTGTTTTTCTACTGTTTGAGAGACTTGAGGTTTTGTTATATGGTCAGATACCCACTTTATAGTACGTAACCTCCCCAACGGTTATATAATCATAACCTATACGATGAAGGGTCAGGTATCCACTTTATTGTCTGTAACCTCCCCTACGGTTATATAATCATAACCTATACGATGAAGGGTCAGGTATCCACTTTATAGTCTGTAACCTCTCCTACGGTTATATAATCATAACCTATACGATGAAGGATCAGGTATCCACTTTATTGTCTGTAACCTTCCCAAAGGTTACATAACCTTTATCTTGTTTTCGTTTGTGTGCAACCTTCTCAATGTTTACGTAATCTTTACAATATTTAACTTTAGCAACATTTAAACAGGTTGGATCATGTATAGACAAGTTGGATGATGTCTAGGTGAAATACAAATATGGACTTTGAACTGTTTATCTCTAGCATATAAATAAATAGTAGATTTCCTTAATCCTATAACAACTGCTGGACCTTGAGCTGTTTATCTCTAACATATAAATAAATAGCATAGTCCCTTAATCCTATAACAGCTTTTGGACTTTGAACTGCTAATCCCTTTAACATAAATAAATTATAGGGGCTCCTTAATCCTATAACAGCTTTTGGACTTTGAGTTCTTAATCCCAAACCTTTCTTATCTCGCTGAAACATAAACAAAATAACTTTTCAATGTACTACGTATTTTTAATGGCTGATAGTATAAGTAATGGTCTTAAAAGGATTAACTTGTCAATGTTCTACGTATTTTTATTCTCCGATAGTTAAATAATTGTCTTAAAAGGATTAACTTTTAATCCATTAAGTTCCTATCGAACTTTTAATCTCTAAAATATATTAACAAATCGAAACGATGGTATCACGCTGGCCAAAGAGATTGCACCTTTTCATAGCTTTGAAATATTTTCAAAGTACACGAGTCGGTATTAATAACTGCGAACATGTCGCAGTAAATTTTAATTAATGAATATTAATTAATACTGTTTCTTAATCCCTTAAGAGCTTTTGGACTTTGAGCTGTTAATACCAAAACATAAAGAATGATTTAGGACTTCCGCTAAAAAGTAAACAAATTTAGCTTTCGCAATAATGCTCTATCTCTTAATCCTTCCTTTAAAAGTAAACAATGGACTTTGAACTGTTAATCCTCTATCATTACTCATCTCGCTGAAACATAAACAAAACAACTTTTTAATCTTATGTGTATTTTTATTTTCTCATAGTATAAACTATTAAAACGCCGTAAAAGAATTAAATATTAAATCCTTAAAGTTGTTTTTATCATTTACAAACAATGATAAAGAGCCTTTTAATCATTTCATAATATCTGGATAGATGACGTCATTATTATTAGCTAAAGTTTTGTACCTTTTTCAGTTCTCAATGTTTACATTTTATGCAATTTTTCCAAATTTTTACCTTTACCTATCTATTTCTTTTTTAAATTTTCTATAACCTCCTCAATGTTTATACATTTTCTGTCCGCTAGGGCGCAGCACCTTACTCCAGTAGGGGATTTTCCTGGCTAGTTTACATAATGTTCTCAATGTCTATGATTTATGCAACCTTCCCAATGTTTACATTTACCTATCTATTTGTTTACGTTTTCTATAACCTTCCCAATATTTAAATTTTATGTAAATATAGTCTTCTCAACTGATTTTTTGCCTTTCCTAAATTGTTTTTCCCCTTTTCTGAACTTGATTTAATTATAATTAACTACTCTGGTTCCTAATTGCACTCGTATCAGACCTTGCGATATCATCGGCTCCTTTCGGCTACTCTCGGAAACCCTCGGAGCAGAGCGGCCGGGCCCCGATCATTGTCCTCGGTGACGCTCGTTCGTCCTCGTTTTTCCTCGGGCCCCCACCTCGATCTCCCTAATCTGCCTTAGGATGCTCCCGATTCGGGAATAACCGAACTCCTCCGGCCTCATATGATCATCCAGAATCACTAGGAAAAATTTGAAAAAATCTCCTCTTCTCACCTGGACTTCTTCTCCTACGGTTCCAACCATTCATTTTACTCAGCACGTAGAGGTCTCTCGTCTGCGTACCCCTTGATCAACTATAAATATTTACATTTTTCATAACTTGAAGTCCCATAATTTTAGTGGTTTTTAGTAATTTTAGCGGTTTTTATTGATTTTAGTCATTTCTTATCAGCTTCTAATGGCAAAATACACTCCGGCAATAATATTATGCTTAATGTTTAACCGAATCCATCATTTTCTTTCAATTCATTGATAATATTTTTTGAGTAGGTCTTTTACTGCTTTACTCGTCTTTTACCTCTAATTTTTAACATAGCTTTATATTTTTTAGTATATTTTAACCAATTTTAGATATTATTTTTTGTTTTTATAATTGATTTTACATGTTACTTTATTGATTTTAGTCAATTTTAATGATTTTAGAAATAAAATAAAACGTTTTATTAGCAAATATTTGTATATAAATCTGTTTTGAGATGATTTATTATCTAGAGTTGATATTATTTGAGAATGTTGATGTAAGATGTGCTATATTTGGTCCCCATTTGTATGATATTATATTGTTGTTTTTTTTCAATCCTAATGATGCCCGAATTAGCGAAACGTTGACTGATCAGATATTTACTGCTGTTTAAGAGACTCAAAACTTTATTCAGGATTCTTCCAGAAATATACTGATAATTTAGAATTAGAATTTAAGATAATTTTGAATATTAGAATGTTTGCCATCATCGGATGATAGATAATATTAACAGTAACTAATATGAGCATAATCGTGGCAGTTGGAGCACAATTCTGATCACACTTCATAATTTTAGTGGTTTTTAGTAATTTTAGCGGTTTTTATTGATTTTTAGTTATTTCTCATCAACTTCTAGCGGTAAAATACAATTCGACAATAATACCATGCTTAATGTTTGACCGAATCCATCATTTTCTTTTACATTATTGATAATATCCTTTGAGTAGGTCTTTTACTGCATAGACTTCGATCTCTAATTTTTAACATAGCTTTATATAAAAAAAAAAAATTTATTAGCTAATATTTGTATATAATACTGTTTTGAGATGATGTATTATCTGTAGTTGATATTATTTGAGAATGCTGATGTAAGATGTGCTATATTTGGTCCCCATTTGTATGATATTATGTTGTTTGTTTTGTTTTTTTCACTTCTAATAATGACCGAATTGGCGAAACGTTGACTGATCAAATATTTTCTGCTGTTTAAGAGATTCAAATCTTTATTCAGGATTCTTCCAGAAATATACTGATAATTTAGAAATATTCATATTAACCCTTCTCCATACTCGCTTCATAATTCAAATTATTTGATTTCTTTCATGAAATAATAACTATTTATTAGATATTTCTATATCGTCTCCGGGTCAAAATGTCTTGTTTTGTGCAGGTGACTGTCAATATTAGAATGTTTAGCATGATCGGATTATAGATAATACTAAAATTAACTCATATGAGCACAATCATGGTAGTTATAGCACAATTATGACCACACTTTTTCCCAAAAATACCATAAGTTCGCCTATGAGGCACCACTATCAGTACTTGTTTCCTCATCGAAGTTTGTTTATCGATTAATCAACAATCAGTTCAATCAATTTTGACGAGTCCATCTTGCTTTTGCACACTAACTTTCTGTTGGACAGAACATTTATGGACTTCACCAGGATGAGAACCATTGTTAAGAGGTGTTTCATAGCACCCTAGGATTTTAAAATGAGTAGCCGATAGAGGGAAAATGAGGTAGTTCGAGCACAATGCTGATCACACTTTCTACGAAGAATAGCATCAGGTCTCGTCTATGAGACATTTTTTCCCAGTTACTTTCGCCTTGCCGAGGTGTGTTTATTGGTAAACACAGCAATCACATACTAGATTTTATTTGTTTTTATTAGATTGATATTTATTTTTTTATTAAGAGGCGGAAGCTGGACCTCATTAAGATTCCAATATCTTTTGGTAATCAACTCCAATCAATCCAAAATGTTAAATATTTCCTCGAAAAAACATCAATTTAACGGAAGCCATTAGATCCGTCCTCATTTCATAATTCAAATTGTTTGATATCTTTCATGAAATGATAACTATTTATTAGATATTTCTATATCGTCTCCGGATCAAAATGTCTTGTTTTGTGTGGGTGACTGTAAATATTAGAATGTTTACCATCATCAAATGGAGATTATTTTAAACCATCTCCAACCATGTCTGACCACCCAAAAACCACTCTTAACCATCTCAAACCATCTCTGACCATCCCTAAATCATCCTATACCACATTCCTGATCTTCCGTTACCCTCCATCACTACCTCAAGCCATACCTTGAACATACCGATCTACAGCCCCTCGTGTGACATGAAAGCTGAATAATAGCTCTTAAAACAGACCATAGAGGTCAGCAGATTCGCATGCAGTTGTGTTGATAGTTTTAATAATCATCGATATACTGCAGTACTTCCCCTGCAAAAGTGATAAATTGGATTAAAAATTTTATATTCGTATTACGAGTGTAGTATTTAGAGGAGCTCAACTACTAAGGTCATCCATCCATGATTAATATTATGATAGTAGAATTTATCCAGGGCATGACCCTTGGATTATAGTCACATGTAATGTCCGCAGCTCGTATAACTTTTCAGAAAGTGACTAATGCCTTCTGTTAAATATCTGTCTTTTCGGGGTAATATTTAATATTATGAGTTTATTCGAGTCGATTACCAAAAGATATTGGAGCCTTAAAGCAAGATGGAGTGGTTAAAATTGATTGAACCGATTGTTGATTTATTGATAAACAAACTTCGATGATGGAACAGGTACTAGTAGAGGTGCCTCACAGACGAACTTATGGTATTTTTGGAGGAAACTGTGATCAGAATCTAACTACCACGATTTTGTTCATATTAGTCACTGTTAATATTATCTGTCATTTGATGATGGTAAACATTCTAATATTTACAGTCACCCACACAAAACAAGACATTTTGATCCGGAGACGATATAGAAATATCTAATAAATAGTTATCATTTCATGAAAGATATCAAACAATTTGAATTATGAAATGAGGACGGATCTAATGGCTTCCGTTAAATTGATGTTTTTTCGAGGAAATATTTAACATTTTGGATTGATTGGAGTTGATTACCAAAAGATATTGGAATCTTAATGAGGTCCAGCTTCCGCCTCTTAATAAAAAAATAAATATCAATCTAATAAAAACAAATAAAATCTAGTATGTGATTGCTGTGTTTACCAATAAACACACCTCGGCAAGGCGAAAGTAACTGGGAAAAAATGTCTCATAGACGAGACCTGATGCTATTCTTCGTAGAAAGTGTGATCAGCATTGTGCTCGAACTACCTCATTTTCCCTCTATCGGCTACTCATTTTAAAATCCTAGGGTGCTATGAAACACCTCTTAACAATGGTTCTCATCCTGGTGAAGTCCATAAATGTTCTGTCCAACAGAAAGTTAGTGTGCAAAAGCAAGATGGACTCGTCAAAATTGATTGAACTGATTGTTGATTAATCGATAAACAAACTTCGATGAGGAAACAAGTACTGATAGTGGTGCCTCATAGGCGAACTTTTGGTATTTTTGGGAAAAAGTGTGGTCATAATTGTGCTATAACTACCATGATTGTGCTCATATGAGTTAATTTTAGTATTATCTATAATCCGATCATGCTAAACATTCTAATATTGACAGTCACCTGCACAAAACAAGACATTTTGACCCGGAGACGATATAGAAATATCTAATAAATAGTTATTATTTCATGAAAGAAATCAAATAATTTGAATTATGAAGCGAGTATGGAGAAGGGTTAATATGAATATTTCTAAATTATCAGTATAATTCTGGAAGAATCCTGAATAAAGATTTGAATCTCTTAAACAGCAGAAAATATTTGATCAGTCAACGTTTCGCCAATTCGGTCATTATTAGAAGTGAAAAAAACAAAACAAACAACATAATATCATACAAATGGGGACCAAATATAGCACATCTTACATCAGCATTCTCAAATAATATCAACTACAGATAATACATCATCTCAAAACAGTATTATATACAAATATTAGCTAATAAATTTTTTTTTTTATATAAAGCTATGTTAAAAATTAGAGATCGAAGTCTATGCAGTAAAAGACCTACTCAAAGGATATTATCAATAATGTAAAAGAAAATGATGGATTCGGTCAAACATTAAGCATGGTATTATTGTCGAATTGTATTTTACCGCTAGAAGTTGATGAGAAATAACTAAAAATCAATAAAAACCGCTAAAATTACTAAAAACCACTAAAATTATGAAGTGTGATCAGAATTGTGCTCCAACTGCCACGATTATGCTCATATTAGTTACTGTTAATATTATCTATCATCCGATGATGGCAAACATTCTAATATTCAAAATTATCTTAAATTCTAATTCTAAATTATCAGTATATTTCTGGAAGAATCCTGAATAAAGTTTTGAGTCTCTTAAACAGCAGTAAATATCTGATCAGTCAACGTTTCGCTAATTCGGGCATCATTAGGATTGAAAAAAAACAACAATATAATATCATACAAATGGGGACCAAATATAGCACATCTTACATCAACATTCTCAAATAATATCAACTCTAGATAATAAATCATCTCAAAACAGATTTATATACAAATATTTGCTAATAAAACGTTTTATTTTATTTCTAAAATCATTAAAATTGACTAAAATCAATAAAGTAACATGTAAAATCAATTATAAAAACAAAAAATAATATCTAAAATTGGTTAAAATATACTAAAAAATATAAAGCTATGTTAAAAATTAGAGGTAAAAGACGAGTAAAGCAGTAAAAGACCTACTCAAAAAATATTATCAATGAATTGAAAGAAAATGATGGATTCGGTTAAACATTAAGCATAATATTATTGCCGGAGTGTATTTTGCCATTAGAAGCTGATAAGAAATGACTAAAATCAATAAAAACCGCTAAAATTACTAAAAACCACTAAAATTATGGGACTTCAAGTTATGAAAAATGTAAATATTTATAGTTGATCAAGGGGTACGCAGACGAGAGACCTCTACGTGCTGAGTAAAATGAATGGTTGGAACCGTAGGAGAAGAAGTCCAGGTGAGAAGAGGAGATTTTTTCAAATTTTTCCTAGTGATTCTGGATGATCATATGAGGCCGGAGGAGTTCGGTTATTCCCGAATCGGGAGCATCCTAAGGCAGATTAGGGAGATCGAGGTGGGGGCCCGAGGAAAAACGAGGACGAACGAGCGTCACCGAGGACAATGATCGGGGCCCGGCCGCTCTGCTCCGAGGGTTTCCGAGAGTAGCCGAAAGGAGCCGATGATATCGCAAGGTCTGATACGAGTGCAATTAGGAACCAGGGTAGTTAATTATAATTAAATCAAGTTCAGAAAAGGGGAAAAACAATTTAGGAAAGGCAAAAAATCAGTTGAGAAGACTATATTTACATAAAATTTAAATATTGGGAAGGTTATAGAAAACGTAAACAAATAGATAGGTAAATGTAAACATTGGGAAGGTTGCATAAATCATAGACATTGAGAACATTATGTAAACTAGCCAGGAAAATCCCCTACTGGAGTAAGGTGCTGCGCCCTAGCGGACAGAAAATGTATAAACATTGAGGAGGTTATAGAAAATTTAAAAAAGAAATAGATAGGTAAAGGTAAAAATTTGGAAAAATTGCATAAAATGTAAACATTGAGAACTGAAAAAGGTACAAAACTTTAGCTAATAATAATGACGTCATCTATCCAGATATTATGAAATGATTAAAAGGCTCTTTATCATTGTTTGTAAATGATAAAAACAACTTTAAGGATTTAATATTTAATTCTTTTACGGCGTTTTAATAGTTTATACTATGAGAAAATAAAAATACACATAAGATTAAAAAGTTGTTTTGTTTATGTTTCAACGAGATGAGTAATGATAGAGGATTAACAGTTCAAAGTCCATTGTTTACTTTTAAAGGAAGGATTAAGAGATAGAGCATTATTGCGAAAGCTAAATTTGTTTACTTTTTAGCGGAAGTCCTAAATCATTCTTTATGTTTTGGTATTAACAGCTCAAAGTCCAAAAGCTCTTAAGGGATTAAGAAACAGTATTAATTAATATTCATTAATTAAAATTTACTGCGACATGTTCGCAGTTATTAATACCGACTCGTGTACTTTGAAAATATTTCAAAGCTATGAAAAGGTGCAATCTCTTTGGCCAGCGTGATACCATCGTTTCGATTTGTTAATATATTTTAGAGATTAAAAGTTCGATAGGAACTTAATGGATTAAAAGTTAATCCTTTTAAGACAATTATTTAACTATCGGAGAATAAAAATACGTAAAACATTGACAAGTTAATCCTTTTAAGACTATTATTTATACTATCAACTATTAAAAATACGTAGTACATTGAAAAGTTGTTTTGTTTATGTTTCAGCGAGATAAGAATGGTTGGAGATTAAGAGTACAAAGTCCAAAAGCAGTTATAGGATTTAGGAACTCTACTATTTATTTATATGTTAGAGATAAACAGTTCAAAGTCCAACAGTTGTTATAGGATTAAGAAGCCCTACTATTTATTTTTGTTTTAGAGATAAACAGTTCAAAGTCCATATTTGTATTTCACCTAGACATCATCCAACTTGTCTATACATGATCCAACCTGTTTAAATGTTGGTAAAGTTAAATATTGTAAAGATTACGTAAACATTGAGAAGGTTGCACAAACACGAAAACAATGTAAAGGTTATGTAACCTTTGAGAAGGTTACAGAGTATGAAGAGGGTACCTAACCCTTCATCATATAGGTTATGATTAAATAACCGTAGGGGAGGTTACATACTATAAAGTGGATACCTGACCCTTCATCGTATAGGTTATGATTATATAACCGTAGGGGAGGTTACAGACAATAAAGTGAGTAACTGACCCTTTAACAAAACCTTAAGTCTCTCAAACAGTAGAGAAAACAAATGGCGGCCGGGTACACTCAGGCTCTATAACGTGGGTACCTAACCCTTCAATAAAATCTTAAGTCTCTCAAACGGTAGAAAAACAAAATGGCGGTGTAAGAAAAACAAAATGGCGGTGAAAGAAAAACAAAATGGAGGTCGGGCACACTCATGCTCTATAAGGTGGGTACCTAACCCTTCAACAAAACCTCAAGTCTCTCAAACTGTAGAAAACCAAAATGGCGGCGTAAGAAAAACAAAATGGCGGCCGGGTAAACTCATGCTTTATAAGATGGGTACCTGACCCTTCAATGGGTGGAGGGGGTAAACCTGGTGGTTAAGCGTGGATGCTGACCATGCCATTGTAAACAAAATGGCGGCTTAGGGTGGGGATAATCAGGGCGGAGCATTTACCGGAGGGTTCAAATGGTCACGTGACTGGATCACGTGACTAAAATATGCGGGCGGAGCATAAGACCAGGAGGTTCCGCGGGTCACGTGACTAGATCACGTGATTAAAACATGCGGGCGGAGCGTAGACCAGGATGCGCTGCGGGTCACGTGACTGGATCACGTGACTAAAAAGGGGCGGGGCATAAGGGTCACGTGACTAAAAAGGGGCGTGGCATAGGGGTCACGTGACTAAAAAGGGGCGTGGCCTAGTAGTTAAGGTTAGGTCGAGGGGGGACCACGTGGTGGTTAAGGTAGGGTCGAGGCAAGACCACGTGACACTTAAGGTTAGCGGTGGAGGGGATGGAGGAATCGTGCGCCAGCTCGCCCAAATCTCATCTACTGACGAGGTAGGACCAAAAGCGGATCCTAATTCGGCCATTTTTAAATTATACAGCTCGACCAATATTTTATGAATAGTACTTCTTAGAAATATTCTGCATTATTTCTTAATGAAAATTCCGATTTTCGAGAAATCATACACCATTATTGAATGCTAAGAGCTCAATCCTGAATTATTGGAGTCATGGAAACAAGAAGTAAGTATATCACTATTTTAACAAAAAGATCGAAAATCGTGAAATATTCACAAGTGTATTAGCAAATTCACGTTCAATTTTTCACTAATTGTTAATTCCTTGTCGTTCATCCTTCTTATGTATCTGGGATACATTTTAAATTAATGTTAAAATGTTGGGAAAATTTTTACGTTGCAATATGTGTATAAATTTAATGATAAGGGCTCATCAAATGCAACAATAGTACCACCCTTAGCAGCTGTAGCCGCTCAGCACAGTTCTAGATTGTATTTCTAGGTTCAGGGTGGAGAAAGGGGATACACCGGATGAGTGGGATGGAAAGAAAACCAGAAATGGTCTCGAACCGATCACCATTCTTCTGTCTCCCTCTGCACTGCTAAAGCTGATGACGTGTAGGTACACCGAAACCTGCTAAAGAAACCGTGACTGCAGATAGGCAGGTATTTGGTTTCTTTTACAAAGGTGTTAATGAACAGAAAAAATACGATATCATCTATATGGACCTTCAGACAAAACTTGGTTTCGACATCTCTGTTATTTAGACTGATGCACCAAATCAAGAACCCTTGTATGATACGAATCTGAGGTGATTCAAAAAGAGTGCAGTCCTCCAAATGTATCCATTGGAAACTCTCCTCTGCCTTTGCAATGATCTGCAACGTAGTCTGTGCTTTTTGGAAAATAGTGACAACTGCAACAACGTCGTAATTTTCGGAAAATGTTTTCACAAACTTCAATTTATCTTGAAGGAAATGGATCGAAGTTTTATCACAGTCACTTATATCATGCAAAGACGTAATATGCGCTTTAATGGTTTGGTTAATGACAGCATACACTGGAAAGTACTTTGTTGAAGAAACGCCGATTCCTGGTTTCATGAAGTAGACATTTTCATCGTTCCACTGATCTATGGCAATGATCAAGAGGTCGACATCCATTTCTTTTATTTTTTTTTTAATGAGATTCAATGACGAATCAGTGTTATTAGTTAGCAGGCATCAAAATCATATAGCTACAAGGGCGCGTCAGCGTCACAATTATTTAGTGTCGGGGTTTTCCGAAATAAAAGAAAAGGTAAGGAGAAAATTTTGCTGGGCCTTTCTTACAGTCATATCCCCCATAACACATAGTGTTACTTGCTCCGATACACCAAATATGAATGTATTTTATATATTTGTATGAGTATGAGTTTATGGCCTCTAATATCATATACGGTCAGCAACAGCGTAACATGGATAGTTTTTATGGAAATCGAACGTTAAGAGTCATAAATCGCGTTTGGCCACTTTGGAAATTCGGTCCCTTTTTGAGATGCTCCTGTGGCTTAACAATTTGCGTAGAAAAATATTTACGGACGTAAAATGTAGGAAATTTCATATACTTTAATTAATAAACAAAAGCCAAAAAAAAAAGTGCCAACATTTTATTTTGCGAAAAAAAGAAGGTTCCAGGCAAAACATCTGTCAGCAAACCTCAGATTCTTGTTCAACGATCAAAAAAATTGGGGCATACCAAAAGTTACGACTACAACAAAACTTGCCCGTATTTTTCTACATTTACTAGATTAACTAAGTGATTCATGGACGAAGACTTATTTCAGCTGTCTTCAGGAGACAGATCCTGTGGGATCCCAAGGAGGGAATCCATAAAAATCAAGGAATACAAATATTTTCGACACAAATTAAATATTCAGTACTTAATATTTTTATAGGTACTAATATTTCATATAATTGAATATTTCCAAATAAATTTTTAAGTGGTGCACCATATGTTGGTGATCATTATTAGAACAACAGGTTGCTAAAATTACCAACCAAAGCTATATTGCTAATAAATATATTACATATCTTTGATATTACATATTTTAAAAATGAAAGGACTGTGGGTAGAAAAGAATACATGCGACAAAAACAAAAAGAAGCACCACATCTACAGCTCCATGTTGAGCTAGTTCTTTGATGTTTGTCAGAAAACCTAAGATCATGAACCCAACATCTTGTTTCACTCGTATGGAATAAATTGAATCTCAACCGAGTATTTTGACGGAGTACTATTTTTCTGGCTAACGTTGATAAAGGCATCTTTCAGGGTGCACTGTGGAACAAACTGTAGTCACTAGGTGACTCACAAGGGATCTTTTGGGCACAAGTGCCCAGCCTCAGAATATCTAATTGCTCTGAGGAGACATAATAATAGCAGGTGGGAGGAAGGATTTAGCAGGACTGGTTAATTCACTTTAATATTATCAAAGGAAAAATGTTAAATTAATTTTCTATCTTGAAACGAATTAAATATTTTTAAATTTAAATTAAATTTCAAGTAGTGTGCTGACTTTACAATGGTTTATATCCATACATAAACATTTAAATACTATTTTAAATAACTTAAATTCTTAAACCAATGAAAACTTTCCAGATGGCAGCTCTGCAGTCCCCATTTTATGAGCACAGACTAAATTTATATTCTCTCACAAAGAAGATAGAGAGAGGCGACTACCCTCCCTTGCCATCGCCAATATTTTCAGAAAAAGTAAGATTAACTGTAAAGTATATTTTAAATTGTGTCATACACTCTGAATATGTATAATATTATCACATAATAAGCAGAACATCAAAGACACTATTGAATGAATTTGACATCAGAAATAAATTGCTGCATTTACTATTTAAATGTAAAAAAGGGTTGTCGTTCCTTAAAATATATTGTAAATACATTTTCTGAATCAAGAAAAAAGCTAAAAGGATATCTAATTTTCAGGCATTTTGGCACTTAATGAGATACTTTGCCAATGAAAATTAATATTATGTATCTTTTGAAGATGACTATTGATTTGATTTTGCTAATGTGAACTAACTGTGATATAATTTTTAAAACAATAGACAGCACAGCCAATGATGAAGTGATCATCATCATCCTTGGCACTAGGACCCATGGTGGGTTCTGGCCTTCTCGATGAGCTTCCACCAAGCAGCTCTATCCTGCGCTGCTGCCCTCCAGTTCCTTATTCGCACCAAGAACCATGCATCCTGGTTAATAGCGTCTATCCATCTTAGCCTGGGCCGACCTCTACCTTTTTTTCTCTCCAGGATTCCCTCTGACAACTGCGATCTCTTCATCAGCCATTCGCGCTAAGTGCCCAGCTCACCTTATCCTTAATAATTTAATCAGATACACTACCTCTAGTTCGTTAAAGATCAGATAAATCTCTAGGTCCTTGTGTC
The DNA here is from genome assembly GCA_948150685.1 of Rhaphigaster nebulosa. Lineage (NCBI taxonomy): Eukaryota > Metazoa > Arthropoda > Insecta > Hemiptera > Pentatomidae > Rhaphigaster > Rhaphigaster nebulosa. The sequence goes on along the minus strand of OX411306.1, from coordinate 164,721,391 downwards.
TCCCTCCTTTTTGGTACCAAAAATATGTCAAAGAACCATTCTTTAAAAAACCTGCAGTTCTTTCTCTTCTGCTTTAGTAAGGGTCCAGGTCTCTGCAGCCTAAGTAAGCACCGGTCTCATGAGTGTTTAATATAGCCTGACTTTTTTTAGCATAGAGATTTGTGAAATACTAAGGTGATAACAGGTATTCACATTTATTATTCTTTTTCCAATTTCTAAGCCCATGTTATTAGAGGAGCTCACTACTGATCCCAAATAGGAGAATTGGTCCACTCTGTCAAATGTGTAGTGGGGCTATTTCAATATATTGTTCAGCATCTGCTACAAGTTCCGCTTTCATATATTTTGTTTTTTTTCTGGGTTTATAACCAAACCGATCTCCTGTGCTGCATTGGTGAGAGCAATGAAAGAGCAATCCTCTTTTAAGGATTTTTGTGATCTAGATATAATGTCTAGATTATCTGCAAAGGCAAGAATCTGAACTATTCTGTTGAATGTAGTATTGTCAGTTTGTATACCGAGTCTCTGACCACCTTTTCCAGAGCAAAATTAAATAATAAGCAAGCCCTGTCACCCTGGCTCACCTGTCTTCTTGTTGTGAACTCAAGAGAGAGTTCAAACTATATTTGGACAGCACATTTAATGTTTTCTGAAGTCATCATAATGAGTAAGATAAGTTTAAACAGAATTCCGAATTCCTTCATGGCTTCATAAAGCTTGGCTCTGTGAATAATGTTGTATGCACCCTTAAAATCGACGAATAGATGGTGAGTGGTCATCCTATATTCAATCGATTTCTCCTGGTGCTGAATCTTTGGTGTGTTATAGATCTACCTACTCTGAATCCTGCTTGGTACTTTCCAACTATCCTCTCTGCGCAAGGCAGTAGTTTATTATAAAGTAGTAAAATGTTGGATAGGATTTTGTAGACACACTGTGATAGCGTGATCCCTCTATAATTTGAGCAGTTCAAAATGTCTCTTTTTATGAAGATGACTCGTATTTTCCACTCTGGTCAGGCATATGCTCTTCACACCAAACAGAAAATATTATTTGTATAATGCTTTATGAAGGTCTTCACTTCCTTTCTTAAGGAGCTCTGCTGGGATCCCATCCTCACCTGAGGCCTTATTATTTTTTAGCCTGCATCAACAATATCTTCTATATCAGGTGGTTCAACATCACCATTTTTATCAATCCTCATATTTTCTTCTACCATCTCACAGTTGACACCTTCATTCAAGACTGTAAAAGTGTCGTGACCATCTTTCGAGGATTTCGGTCTTTTCAGAGAGGAGAAACCCATCTTCATTTTTGCAAATCTTTGGTCTAGGCTTGTAGGCTGATCGGTCTGTTTTGATTTGTTTTCTTATAGAACGTTGTTATTTCATTGCTTTGTCGGTGGTCTTGAATATCTTCAAGCTTCTTCCTTTCCAATGATGAAGTCACCATATTAAAATTAAATAAATCGTTCCTGAAACTCAAAACTAGTTAGGGCCACAAGATTCCATCCAGGACGTGTACCTCTCCAACCATACTTTATATTCCATCCCTCAGCTCATCTACAGCTCTCAGCACCTATTACTTTTCCTTATTCCTTTTCTTCAAATTCTCTACATTCCAGTCCTCAATGATAGCGATTATTCTCATTATTAAATTTTATATGAAATAGAATGCTAATCATGGCAATAATTTGAACATCCATATTTCCTAATATGAAGTTCACTGTTGTTCCGTACAGACCGAACCCTCATTCAAGTCAAGTGGTCCAATCTTTTGTAGTTATCATATGTAAAAAGATGTCTGATTCTCTTCTTATAATTGATGATGGAGCCTTTGAGACTGGTGTCTCAAATCAAAATGGTGTCTCAGATCAAATGGTTTTGATCTGAAGATTGAGCAAAAAAAAAAGACATAGATATTTTTCTGCGCTTAGAAAAATACAAACAAATAAATAACATAAAATAAAAATTATCTGAACACCCCTTCTTCAAGTAATTTATAAATTTATCCAGAGATAAGTGACCTAACATTTCTTCCCTCTGAAAAAAGGTACATAGTAACTTTATTTTATTCATTCACAATTGATAGACCATGATCGTTATGAATTAAATTTCATCAACTACTATATCCATCTTATTTTCCTAATGGAATAGAGGGCCAAAAATAATATAAAAATAGTTCTCCAGTTCTGTAATAATTCCATTCTTGTTATATCGTTTCGTTCAACAATCATGAAAATCCTCATAACAGAATTGAAGATATGAGTGGATGAAGATGCTATGTAACGAATTTGAGATAATTGATTTTTTTTTCACAAATATGGTACATGCTTATCTTCGTCTTGTGACATTAACAACCAAGATTCTTGGTTATCACATGATTTCTCAGTGGATTGGATAGATCATGTCTTTAAAAAATTACATTGCATATTTTTAAAAAAGTCTTCAATTATCATTTTCTCAAAACTTTAAATTTTTAACATAACATCTTCGTCTACTCATGTCTTCAATTTTATCCTTCCAACATATTTCTTTTTAATTTGAGCAGTTGGAACCATCATAGACTAAGGATCTAGAATATCAAACTTTAATGAAAGAATCTATTGGCAATATCAAATATAAATATATTTTACAGATGCGAAGGCTTATTGATGAGTGTCTTCAACCAAACCAAGAAGATAGACCGGATATTTCTCATGTGTATAATGTAGCACTTGATATGTCAGCAAGGCAATATAATGTTTCTGCATCTTATCTGTAAATATCATGTTCGAATATTCTACGTTGTCATAAAGATTTTTTTAAACAATTGAATAATTAAAAAAAAAAACAGCTGTTCACAAATTTATACAATGTACGTTTATTAATGTTCATAGTACAAAATTTTAGCAAAAATAAACATTATTTCTCCAATATCTCATTTATGCAATAGATATCATATATTATAAGATACCACTTAAGTAATAACAAATTTATTTCAGTGAATAAAAGAAAGTCATAAATAGAAGTGGGATTTGTATGTTATAAATTTTTCTATTTTCCATATTTTTTTAACTTTTTTATACGACTTTCATTTTAAATATTGCGATTGGGATGCTTCATCAATAAAGTAATATTTATTTTACAATTTATTAATAATTTAAAAAATCTGTTGTGGTGCGTGTATCACACAACTTTCCCTTACCATCCTATAATAATAATAAATTTTTAAAAATTATTTTAAAGAGTTCACATAAACATAACTTGAAATACTCTCAGTATCATGCACTTCTCATCTTCTCTCACAAAAGTACAATAAAATGTTATGTATAACAATTGCTGTACAATTCTGTGCACTGTATTTTGATTAGTCAAGCTGAAAATAAATTTTACAAATATCCATTTAGTTTCCATAGAAGCATTATGCTTCCATTAAATAATATAAAAGTAGAAATTATTAAGTTAATAATTCTTTTATATTATTACATTAAATTATCACAGAGCATATTGTAGAGAACAGGATGTGCGACAGGAGGTCTGGTCGCATCCGTCTGCTTTTGGACACACTCGGCTTTCCATCTAGGGTCTAGTCTTATAGTCCTTTTAAGATACATTATGCCTTTGCTAATACTGATCCGATTTACATTTTTTTTTTTTAATGCATACTTTTGTGGTTATGCCCACATAAAACTTTATTTTCATCACAATTTTTTTCCCTGAATTTTCTCGGTGATGAACTACTTATATGAAAAGTTCGAGGGCTTTAAGGAGAAGACTTTAGGCAAGTTTCGAGATAATTGTACAATCGATCAAGCCTAACATTGATGCTCTGATTGTAAATAAATAACATCCTTCCAACAAAAATATAGTCCAAATTTCTTATTTTTGATGGATACACTTTTATCTGCAGAATTTTTGGTGTTTTTAATATTATTGTTGCTGTTGTCATGTGATAGCAATTTCACTTTTGATTATGGAACTTCATTTTCAATTTATTATTTTCACATTTGCTGTAATATTTGTTTTGTAAGCTTTGTTTTGTTTAATAAACTTTTATAAATCAGTACATATTTTTTTATGAAGATCGTGCAGTGGTACACCTAGTTATCAGAAAAGTGGAAGTGGTACACAGCGACATTAAGTAAGGGAATCCTTGGCAAATAACAAAATTTATTTATTTAAATTTATATATTCAAGTCAATATTCGTTTTTTGTGGTGACCAACACAAACGACACTCTGCGGATGAATGATCTCTCTTGCTGAGAGTATGACTTCATCATACTACATCATCATACATCACAGGCATACCTATATTAAATACATAATTTCAAATTTCATACAGACCATTTTGCAGTACTAGGTTATTTAGACAGAGGACCTTAAACTGTGTATTTCTGTTGAAATTTTTGAACTGAAATATTTTATACATCAATAAGGAAAATAAAAAAATTAATTACAACTCAAAATTGGTCAACTTTACTCCCACAATTTGCTTCCGCCTTATGTCCGAATTCGAAAATTCTTTATGCAATCTCCGATGGCACATTTTCTCTTTCAAATTATATCAATTCTTGCTTTATAGCAGTAATAGTTGCGGAGTTATGAGTGTTTAAAATTATTTTGTATCAACACCCCAGAAGAAGGAACATAAATTTACAGCAAAAATAAATCTTTGCAACCCTTTCTTTGTCTGCTAGTGCTCCTCTAGGTTGTATAGGAGGTAAAATAGTTGATCCCCCACCCAATACACTAGCCCTGTCCTCACAAGAGTTTTATCAGTGGATAATGACCAATTTATTGCATCCCTAACTTTTTACATCAGATATTACTAACTTTTAAGAATGGTGTTAAAACTGGAAGAACAATCCTGTCCTTTAATAATATCTTGCTCATATCAGTTTAACAGATCCGCTACTTTATGTGGACAAAATTTTCAGAAATAAAACATATTTATAGAGATTTTTTTTTATTTTTTATTTGAAATATAAATAAAAAAATATGGAGAAAATTCATACAAGACTGAAACAAATAATTCCTCAAGCACAAGAAACTTCAACACACAATGTACAAACGTTCATTTTATTTCAAAAAGCTCATTTGCATAATTATAATGAGGCCAAACCCAGTAGGATACTTCCAAACCCGAGGCACTTCCGATTTAAATAAAAAAGTTGCTGTAACATCACAGGCATACCTATGTTAAATACATAATTTCAATTTCGTACAACTTTTCGTTTTTGAGCTGTTAACAGACACAGACTATTTTGCAGTTCTAGGTTATTTAGACAAAGGACCTTAAAATGTGTATTTCTGTTGAAATGTTTGAACTGAAATATTTTATACATCAAGAAGGAAAATAAAAAAGTTAATTACAACTTAAAAATTCCATAAAAGTACTTACTTTTTACAATTATTATCATGAAGGTTAAAAGTCTCTGAAAAAATAAATAAATGGAAGATATAAATTACTTTTGTAATTTAAAAGTTTTGAGTAGACAAAAATTCAAAAATAATTATTCTAGACCATCCTAACTATTAATTTATTTTAAAATTCAAGCTGTTTAAAAATACTTTGGCTCTAGCTTTAACATATAAGTTAACATTTTCAGTGTTGTGCAGAGCTTTGGTTAGACATGACATAACAATCCACTAAATCTAATGGGAAATAATGCCTCAACACAATACTTTGAAGTAGTATTAATGTTAGGAAAATTATTTGAGTTGGACTTATCTTACTTGATGAGATAACTTATATGGAAGATACATAGTCACCCATAATGAAATTAGTTTCTCAATTTTAAAATCTTATACTCAGCTTTAAAGGTTTTGATGAATATGTATAACCAACCATTCAGATTTAATAGTTTTTCTCAATAGTGATATAATTAAAATCTTTTGTCCCATAAACCAGCTGAATTGATCAAATCAAAGTATCTAGTTATGGATCCTTGTAAGTCGACTATAAAAAAGATCTTTTGAAAAGCATTCAGTAGACTTGGTGTTCAAAAAAATTATATTGATCTTTGTATGCCACTTCAACCAGTGGTTGAAATAGACATTCGCTTGATTAAATGTAGTTCTGTATTATTTGAACTTTTGATAAAATTACAAAACTAATTTTGAAATTAGAAAATGATTCTACTCCTGCTGAAAAAGCCAAAAAATTAGGAGTGTACATTTTTTGTTGTTGTAATATCTGACATTTTTGGATCACAATCAACAAATTTAAAACTGGAAATACACTGCAAGACCAAACAATCACTTCAATGAGCTATGTTAAATATTTTGAAAAAAATCCCAGATGGAAAGATAAAAAATGATAGTAATTATTCACTACAATGGAGAAGATCCTTGTAAGTATTAATTAATACTTGTAAGTATGTATTAAGTTTAGCAGAAAGAACCACATTAAAATGTCCTAATTACATATTTCTTGGGTGTGGAGTTATTTTTAAGCAGAGACAAAACAATTAATTGTAATCCATTTTTCTACAATTTAAAGATGGATGCTATCAAAATGTATTTTTTTAAAATAAAGTATGAATATATTATATTTTTTATTAAATGTTTTAAAACTCAAAATAATGTACTAAAAATTATATATATTAGAACAAGTGAGAGGGAGGGTATATCCCAAGTAAAGTTGGAAAAATAGAAAACATAATATTTATTTATTTATTCCACTTTGTTTCAGTAAAAAACATGAGAAACAGATAGCAGCAACATAATCAAATAAAATGATGCTAAAGATAAAATCAACCATATTTTTAAAAGTTATTAATGCTCTAAAATACAAAATAACCTAATAAATGAAGTTATTAACTTTTTATTCCCCCAATAAACGTTAACCAAATAAAGTGTGTGTAGTGAACTTGCTTCTAAGGGTATGAAGCTCTCCTGACAACTACCTACTTATGTTTTTTATTATATAAATTGTTTTTACCCTATGAAGCATATTTTAATTTTTTAATGAGAGAATTTTTAAAATTGATGTTGGGAGAAAGAAGATTGTCAGGTCAAAATGATCAAGAGATATTATCCTGATGATAAATAACTTGTCTAAATTAAACATAGCATTGTCATATCTGTCTAGAACAAACTAGGAAGGGAAAATGTTTTTAACAGAACAATTTCCGATTTATTTGTTCTTACTAAGCAAAAATTTATCAGTGCCATCAGCAAACATGACTATGTACGTACGCCATAGTTCTAGTACATTAATGAGGTAAAACTTAAAAGTTGATATACAACTAATAAAAGGCTACATATTCAATTCGACCACAATAATAATAAAAATTAGTTTATTATTTAAACAACTGTACATTTATATACATGTTTACTCATTTCCTATGAAAATATATACAAATAAAACTTTACATTATTTATACAATCATAAGAAAATCATAAAATTCTATTAACAGGACTATGAAGTGGCTTTTAAACCACTTTTAGACTTTTCAATAAGCATCCGTTTTCTCTTAAGGACATTTTTATCCCTTATTCTCTCGGCCCTACCTCTCATCATGCTTTTATATAAGGCACGATGCTTCTTATCAACCATCCTTTCCCTTAACTTCCGTTCTTGTTTTTCAGCTTCAAAGACTTGGTTTGGATCTGGCTTCTCAAGCTTACCAGGAGCAACCGTCATCTTTTTCTTCTAAAATAAAAATGAAAGCATGAAATCCAAAAACCATTTACCTACTAATAAATTTAGATTGATAACAGAACAAAATTAGGTTATTAAATAACAAGGATGAACATTGGCGAATCGCCTTTAATAATCTTATCAGTAATATATTGAGAGATCATATTTTTGGAGTTTCTCATCCCCTTCATAATCAATCGAATATGCATGCATTCCTCAAAATAAGTTACTGCTTTTTACACATCTCAGGATCTAATTCAGTCCAAAATTAATTATTTTAAATTAAAAAATCAGAATAAGTTGTTGAAAATAAAATAAAAAAACATATTCAAAGCAAAAAAAAACATTCAATTAAAAACATTATTAAAACAAACAAAAATCTATATAGGAAAACTTATGTAGGCCTTCCTTATAAATAAGTCAATCAATTTTCAATTGAGACTGAATAAAAACCTACTTAGAAAATTTTTTATTCTAATTAAATATACCTACAAGTAATTAAGTTAAACACAATTCATTAGTTGATCGGTAATAATCATTATGAATCCATAAAATAATTATAAATCTACAATAGTGGTATTTATTTAATTAAAAAAACAAAAGAAAAAATGTGGTGATGAAAATATAGATTACCATTGCCTTTATTTTCTTCTTAGTATCTTTATTATTGGATTTTTCTTTTTCATCCTCTGAGGAGGAATTATTGATTTCATCCTTTTCATCATCACTCACCTCTTCTTCTTCTTCTTCTTCTTCCGAGTTAATATTATCAGACAAGGACGCTACAGATTCATTATCCTTGTTATCTTCTTGACTTTTTCCATTGGTCACTGTAGGTGAAAACAAAATAATAAAATAATTAATTAATTCTGAAATTTTGATTAAAAATTGATATAGTGAATATTGCAATTTATAAATGGCCATAATATAATTTGGCCTTTAAAAAGACTCCCATCAGACCAGTTTTAGCTATTGCATCTGAATAATGGACCCTAATCAGGAACTAGGAACAAAAATTACTAAGATTCGAGCGAAAAATTCTCCAAAGAATCCTAGGACCAACAAGCATTGATAATTTCTGAAGACAGTGAAGCAATTAAGAAATCATGTTTCTTTAACAGAACATGAACATTAGTCTAAAAAACTTCCTCATTTTTATTTCTCTTTCACATGTTTAGGCGAAACAAATACCAGATCAGACGTTTACATGACTTTTTACACAGCTAGCTCAAAGTTCATCATGGAGATTTTTTTAGGATTTCAGTGCATATGAGGACATCTTAGACACTGTCAATCTACACTAAGTATGTCTAGAATGACACATTCATCTTGCTCTGTGTAGCATCTCCACAATTAATATTCTAGGTATCTCACTTCCATGCTGGTGTGTAATGTCTAACTAAGCCTCCTAAGTGAAATAATTAAGCTAGATTCACCAATTTGATTAGTGATAATTCTCATAATTCAGAAGATGACATAATTTAATGATTTATAATAATAATTGTTATGGTAAATTTAATTTTACATAATTTATGAAAGGTCTTTTTTAGCACATACCTTTATTAAAGGTCTAAATTTTCCAATAAATAAGAACCAAGCCCTAATGATAGATCCGCATATTAAAATGCTTCACACTAAACACATACTAACAGTCACATAACAAAATAATTAATTTTAGTAAATGGTATTACAAAAATGTCTGTCAGTTGATGTCTGCATGATGATATAGAAGGATCAATCTAATTAGGGATTGACAAATTATTTGCCACTTCTATAATTTTGTTTTTATTGAAAACTAGTTTCAAATGTTATACATTCATCTTCAGTTCAAGGTTTAAGTAGATTATATCAAACAGAAAAGGTTGCATTGGTTTGTTCTAGCACTGAACTAGTAATGGAAATGAGTGTAATGGAAGAAAGGTGGAGTGTTTGAATCTTTGAAAACCTTGAACTAAAGATGAATGTATAACACTTGAAACTAGTTTTCAATAAAAACAAAATTATAAAAGTGACAAATAATTTATCAATCCCTAATTAAAAATATCTGTGTCCACTCACACGACTTTCCTCATCGCTTTTGATGCAAAGTCTAATAAAAAATTGTTTGCTGTACCTTTATTATGATTAGATTTCTAAACCATTAAATTACTAGGGTTGGTCAATAAGTAAGGTCTCCAACACTCTGGCCCAAGCTGGAAATGTCGGACGAGAGAGTTGGCACCACTGCCATGTCCCGTTATTTTCCCTCTTTCAAACGAGCCATTGCTGCAGCCTCTGAGCCTTTTAGTGTCCAAGCTAGAGCTGTTTGGAATTGATCTCCCGATTTCCGTCCCCACCAAGTGCGATCTCTGCGAAGTCATACGATTTCTTAATGCAAAAAAAGTTCTGCCAATTGAAATTTACAGACAGCTTTACGAAGTTTGTGAAGAGGGATGTATGGGCATAAAAAATGTGCATAAATGTGTTCGAGAGTTTAAACAGGGGCAGACATATATTCATGATGAAGAGCGAAGTGGGAGACCAACAACAGCCGTTACAGATGAGTGGTGGCAAAAGTCGATGCATTGGTGCTACAAGATTGACACGTCACTACTCGTGAACTTTATTTACTGCTTTCTGACATTTCTAAAGGTTCCATACAGACCATTTTGAGCGACAAATGGATGTTCGATAAGGTTTGTGCGAGTTGGATTCCGAAAATGTTGATGGAAGACCACAAATGACAATGAATGGGGGCTTCTCGTGAATTTCTTGCTCGTTATGCTGAAGAAGGAGAACAATGTTTGGATTCTATTGTTACAGGTGACGAAACGTGGGTTTCGCATTTCACTCCTGAAACCAAACGACAATCCTTGAGTGCCGCACCTCCCCAAAACCGCGGAAATTCAAATAAATCCAGTCTGCTCAAACAATCCTGGTGACAGTTTTTTGGGACTGAAGTTGAAGGTGTTCTTTTGGTTGATTTCATGCACTGGGGAACAACAATAAATGCCGATGCATATTGTGAGACACTAACTTAACTGCGACGAGCGAAACAGAATCACAGGAGGGGCATGTTGACAAAAGGTGTGTCGTTACTGCATGACAACACCCGTCCTACTGTGGCAAATTCTTTAAAGAATCTTCTGATCAAGTTTGTTTGGGACATAGTGAGCCACCACCTAGTGATTTCCATCTTTTTAGCTCCCTTAAAGAACACTTGAGTGGCCAACCCTTTGATGATGATGAAGAACTCAAGGAAGAGGTGCAAAGCTGGCTTGGTAAGCAGGCTGTTCAAAATAATGCCATTCATTCATATGATTAGAAAAGCCTTCAAAGAATCATTTTCTCCCTTCAAAAATGTTTGCAAAGATAAAAGCCTGTTATTGTTCAAAGGAAACTTATTTTTTAAATGATTTATTCCTTCTAAAAGGACAAGATTTGGAATTAAAACTTTTTTTTGTGTGACTGTGAGTTGGATATGTGACTGATTTCATCATGTACACCGGAGCAAAATCAGACATTATTGTACATAATATTGAAAATATTAGCAAGTCAGGCGACATCCTGACTCCTGGAGCAATATTTGAGAAATGGGCATACTTATATATGTTGATAACTGGTATACCACCCCAGCACTATTTTGTTGGTTACACCATATTGTAACCAATGCATATCGAACGGTAAGAAGAACCAGAAAAGACATGGAGGAGTGCTTAAGTGGATAGAGTGGATATGATTCTAAGCTCAATAGAAAATCAGTCAGAAAATGATACAAGAAATTATTTCTTCACATATTAGATTTGTCTATGTTGAATGCTCACACATTGCACAAGATTGTGACTGGACAAAACTTGACAACGGGAAAATTCCATTTATCCCTAATAAGAGAAATTTTAGAAAAATTTCTTATAGAAAGAAGGAAATCTGGGAGAGGAAGAAGATCAAATTGATCAAAAGATCGTTTGTTTAAAAAAAAAAATTCAGCTCGATGCAAAATTTAAATGCTGACATTGAAAAGTTTATCTTTGTATAGACAAATGTTTTGAAGAATTCTATACTAAATTAGATTATTAAACAATACGTTTAATAAAATTTAAGTATAATAAAAAAAAAGTTTTAACTTTGCCAGTGTCGGTCCACAGTCCGAATCAAAAAGGAGAATGAACTATAGATAGTAGTAAAGTGGCATAATGAAGTTTAGAACATAGGTAAAAAGTAAGAAGCACAAGCCGTTAGACAGATAGTCATTCCACTTAGCGTTGTGATAGACGTAAAACTTGTCACTCGCCGTAGTTAAAGGGTTATTAACCTTTCAAATGATCGAATTCAAGTTTCATCAAAATCGCTAAAATCTTTTCAGCGCTTCATTCTACAGAAAAAAACATGGAAATTATTCATCTATTATAGGGTGCTCAGGAGATTCTGGCATGCAAAGATCCATTGACATGAAATTTTTATATTTCTTTCATTAATTCATAATTATCAAATTAGCTATAAAATATTCTTCTTCAAATTTTATACCTTCTCCAACTGAATCAAGACCAACTGCTTCTGGAGGTGAATAATACTGATCTCTTTCTTCTACGAATGGTGACAAATGAGGAGGCAATACCGCACCAATGAAATATTTTTCTACTGGCAAAAGCTCTCTGGCATTGACAGAATCAAATACCCACTGTGGTTGTACATAATATCTAGAATAGTAATAATTAATAAAAGCTAAATTTATCAAACAATAACATATTTTAAAAGTTTGAAGCAAACAGGTTGAGAAAATAATTAAGTAAATAAAATTATTCATACAAAAAAAACTCTGTAAGTTTTTAGGTAATTATGAAAAATAATTCAGTGATTCATTATAACTCAAACTAAATAAAATATAGTAACATTATTTACCAACCTGGATATATACTGTTTAGATAAGCTTGGTCTATCAACTATATGATGAGTGATAGTTTCATCTGTTTCATCAAAAGCAGAACCAACAAAAAGAGTTTTGTCCCAAGACACCAAAGCTCCAAATGAGCGAAGAATAAAAACCAAAGGTTCTCTTGGAACTTCTCTATTTAAAAAAAATTTCAATCCTTCAAATAATTTTTTCAATTTACGAATTTTTTCAGCCTCCAAATAAGCTTTTTCCATTTTGTCATTTTCATCCACAGCCTAGGAAAAAAAAATCCAAGATACATTTATTACACAAATATAACTGAATTAATGGACTAACAAGCATAATGCAACTTGATGATATAAAAATTTAAATAAATTATTAAACTATCATTTACCATATTAAAACTTTCTACAGGATCTTGTTCTTCTTCAGTATTTATATCTGTTGAGGTGCTGGACAATGGAATATTTAGTGCAGCAATTCTTTCCGACTCAAGACCAGCTTTATCAATTAAACCATCTGATTCATCTAAACAGGACATAAATTACAATAATAATTATCAAAAAGTCAAAACTGGAAATCACAGATTACACAAAATAATGCAATATGCTGCACAATTAATTTAAGTTACATGCAATTACTTATATAAAGAGATTGACAAATAATTGAGCCAAAAGCATGTTCATGAAGCATATGATACAGTGAAACCTCTCTACAATGGATAGCTGCATGTGACTGATTTTCAGCTGCAAAGTGGTGTCCAGTGAGAAGGGATATACAAGTGCTCATTAAAAAATAAATACGTAAATGCATGTTTTAAAACAACTTTATTAATTTAAATGAATGAAGTTTATGAGTACACTTTTGAGTTCTCTTTACACGTGATATTTTTAAAATTTAATATATATGAATAAACATAGTTATAAAAAACCTAAAATGAACTTGATGAACAAAAAGTATAAACAACATAGATATTTGCATAACTAATTTGAAAAACTGACAAATTAAACTTAAAAAAAAAAAGGATATATTACTATTTGTTTCTTTGTCTCTTTTTCTTTTTTTTGATTCACAATTTCTTTTTCATGATAAACCATCGATTAAATTGTATCTTTATACCTTATAATTTTTTTAAAAGTTTGGAAGACGGCAACCTTATTAATAAAAAAAATAATAACTTAAAGATGTGTACATATTTATATGTACGTACATTCGTATTTTAAAAAAAGTATAAAACCATTAAATAAGGTTTTCTTAATTTTCAACATATTTTAAGTTCAGAGAGATCAAATTATCTCTGGGTAACGAAAATTTGGCTGTATGGGTCCATTAGAGGATGCCTATTCCAAAGGGGTCTGAATTTTAATACTTCCATGCAGGTTTATAAGTATGATTTTGGAGGCCCAATGCAGCCAAATTTTGAGACCTCCTAAACTTCTTACACTAAATTTGAAGATGTGGACATGAGCTATACATAATAAAATTTGGTATTATATTTTATTGTCATAATGTTAAAATAAAAAAAATTCCCATCTCCAATTTGAGGCCCCATTGCATTTGCCATCTTGTCGCCTGCTATTTACATCCCTGCTTTCAGGCCGGAACATTAAATTTCCTTAGGAAAGGGTGTCCGTTAGGAGAGGTTTCACTGTACTTCTCTTTAACAAGATAAGTTTGAAAACCTACAGATTTGACTAATAAGGAACAGTTAAATATCAGTCTTTCAAATCTAAAAATTGTAAAACAAAAGTAAATATTCTCTTCTATATCTGCTCACAGTATATTTTTTTTAATGATCATTTGGTACAATCGCTATCTGGTTCCCCCATCCCTACAATCCTCAATAAAAGTTAAAACAACAGCAGCCCAGAAATTAAACAAAAGGTGGGACTATAGAAGCCAGTAGCTCTGTCTGTGGATAAGTTTCACCACTCATGTCTTGAGCATCTGGTGTTTTCTTACTTAAAAAGAAGGGATAACTGGTTTGGAGGTCCTCACACTAAGATTGTAAATAAGGAATGTATGATGATAACTGTTTTATTGTGAATATATGCTAACATTTAACATCATCAATTTTAACCCTTAATAGAGAAATATAAGATAGTATCAATTTTTTTTTCCTTTATAGTAATATTTTATTAAGATTACGCAAATTTATAATTGTGATTAACTCAATATGCATAGAGGTTTCTTATTTAATATATTAATACAAAAAATAATTAATCACTAAATTAAACAAGAAAATACAATATCAATAAAAATCATACCTGAAGCAATGGATATTTTCGGAGGATAATAAAGATTCAAAGAATTATATAAACGGAAATTAACAAATCCCAAAAGAACAATATAAAATTGTACAAATGTCGACATTATGCGGAAATCAACTTCTTCTTTTGTTTGAGGCTGAAAAAAAAAATGATAAGAGAAATTTTTTAAAATCAACAAGGTTACTTAATACCATCTAAATGTTTTACTCTTAACATAATGCCAAATCCTAAAACAAGAGACAACAGCTGAAATATGTACTCCAGTTCTTAGAAAAAATGAACTCTGATGTCACTAAAAACGATCTTCAAAGTATCAGGCAACCATCCTGTTCTGCCTATTTTGTGACGAAGGCTTACTTTAAAAGAGCTGCAATAATCCTTGATAACATCATAAATTAGCCAGATATTAATCCTGGGCATTAATATAACAGAACACAATTTCAAAAACTTGATCCTTGGTACACAATCCATGTCGAAAGATATTTATCAGACAATTACAGATTTATGGCAGTACAATTATTTTAAACATTTAATTTTTTTTAAAATAATAATAAATGCATATGTAAATCAGTCATTTCATGATTAAATAATATAATTTCTGATTAGATTTTCTTGTTTGTTACATTTATCAAGCCATTTTATCTTGAATTTATTTTTAAATTTATGATTAATGCTCTAGAATGCAATATATCACATATCCAGAATGAAAAAGGCATAGCTCAAAATTCTTTACGTCAGAAATTTTTCTAGTTGGACCCTTATCTTGGACATTGGACAAAGAGCAGCCAGCTCTCACATATCAGGCTAAAACAACAGACACAACAGGTAATCTGTCAGTGACATGTGTAAGAGAAAACATCCTAGGAGTGTCTATGCAAAACTTAACCTCTATCTAACATTCGTTCTAACAAAAACACATTTTATGAGTTGTGTCTCTTTCATTCACGATGTGCAATAAAATCATAATTTAAAATTATTTGTTTGTCCTAATTACAGAGGTATGTATTTCAGTTATTGTCTATTCAAGTAGGACTTTGTATCAAGAAGCTCTCCAAACAATAATAAGTTAATTCAACCAGCCTCCGGTTAGTGCCTTATCTCACAAGAGATAGCCTGCTCTTTAATGATTCAGTTTCCTGACTATTCTTTTATTACTTTCCCTTACCAATATACGAAGTATATAGTAAGGGGAATTATTGCAATCGTGAAAATTTTTGAATTCGAGTTTTCGACGGAAATAAACGTTTTAAGGTCCCCTGAGTCCAAATGACCAAGTCTTGCAAAATGGTCTGTGTGTCTGTGTATATGTGAACAGTCTAGCTCAAAAACGAAAAGTCGTACGATTCCGAAATTGCGTATTTAAGGTTGGCACCTGCATGTGATGTTACAGCAACATTTTCGTCAAAAATTGACTAACCGGAAGTGCCACTTTATATAATCGATTTTACACTTTTTTACAATTTTTTTGAAAACGGCTCAAACGATTTTGATGAAACTTGCCTAAATTATTCTTCATAAAGGTCTTTATCTTTTCATTTATGTAGTAAATCACCGAGAAATTGCAGGGAAAAAAGTTATGATAAAAAGAATATTTTATTTGCGCATAGCATAAAAAGTATGCATTTTATGGTAAGTTATGTGTAGAATTGTATGGAAGGTAATTGAATTATCTAAAAAACAATAAAAGAATCATCATAATCGGAACAGTATTAGCAAAGATACAGCGCATCGGACTAACCGGAAATGGTAATTATATCATGGATATTCCAATTGTTTACAATTTTCTCGAAAACGGTTCTAACAATTTTGATGAAACTTGCCTAAATTATTCTTCATAAAGATCTTTAACTTTTCATCTATGTAGTAAATGACCGAGGAATTGCAGGGAAAAAAGTTATGATGAAAAGAATATTTTATTTGCGCATTGCATAAAAAGTATGCAATTTACGGTAAATTATGTGTAGAACTGTATGAAAGATAATTAAATTATCTAAAAAATAATAAAAGAATCATCAAAATCGGACCAGTATTAGCAAAGATACAGCGCATCGGACTAACCGGACCTAGCTATTATCTAATGGATTTTACCCTTTTTACATTTTTCTCGAAAACAGCTGTAACGATTTCGATGAAACTTGCGTAAATTATTCTTCATAAAGGCCTTTAACTTTTCATTTATGTAGTAAATCACCGAGAAAATGCAGGAAAACAAGTTATGAAGAAAAGAATATTTTATTTTCGCATGGCTTAAAAAGTATGCAATTTATAGTAAATTATGTATAGAATTGTATGAAAGGTAATTAAATTATCTAAAAAACAATAAAAGAATCATCAAAATCGGACCAGTATTAGCAAAGATACAGCGCATCGGAATTAGCTATTATATCATGGATTTTACACTTTTTTACATTTTTCTCGAAAACGGCTCTAACGATTTTGATGAAACCTGCCTAAATTATTCTTCATATAGGCCTTTAACTTTTCATTTATGTAGTAAATTACCAAGGAATTGTTGGAAAAAAGTTATGATGAAAAGAATATTTTATTTGCGCATAGCTTAAAAAGTATGCATTTGACAGTAAATTATGTATAGAATTGTATGAATGGTAATTAAATTATCTAAAAAACAATAAAAGAATCATCAAAATCGGACCAGTATGAGCAAAGATACAGTGTATTTTATGAGGATCACAAGACCCTAGATGGATAAATAAGCGCATCCGAAAGGAGACGGATGCGACTGAACCTCCTCCCACCAATCCGCCAATATGTTGTAAACAATACGCTCTGTAATAAAGTAATTTAAGAATACAAAAGCGGTAATTAACTTAATAATTTCTACTTTCACATTATTTAATGAAAAGAATATGTTTCCATGGAAACTAAACCAGAAACTTTTAAAATATATTTGCAACTTGACAAAGTTAAAATATATAGGTAGTGTACAGGATTGTTGTACTGAAATTGTTTAAAAAACTTTTTTATTGTACTTAAGCGGGAGAAGATGTGTATGCTGCAAAGTTTATTAGAAGCAGTGTTTATGTGAACTCTTTAAAATTGTATTAAAAAGATAATTATTATAGGACGGTAAGGGAAAGTTGTGTGATGAGCGCACCGCATCATACCGTATCATACCTTAATCATTTAAGTCTTTAATATATAAGATGATGGTAAGGTTATACAGCCTTTACATTTCTTAATTATGATTTCTATGTCACCTTCATCATTGATCTACATCATTGAGTCGGCCGAAAATTTTTCTCATGGCTTTCCTTTTCAATTTATCTCTTCTTTTTTTTATCTACACTTGTGTTCTGCAATGGTTCACTGGCATGGGTGGCTCTTGGCCCAATGAAGGTTTTTCTGTATTTTAACTTAATTAGCCTAACTAAGAAGTTGACTCCTCGACAATCTGGTTAGGGCATTAATCTGGAAGTAAGCTCTAACTGCTACTTAATAAAAAATAATACTTAAGTAAACATTTTTAATTAACAATGCAGCCAATTCATTTGCATATGGACGCTAAAAAGTGTAAGCTCCTTTTACACAACAGTGTCAAAGTTTTTTTTTTTATAGGATCACTTTTTGGAATTTGTTCATTCTGTCTTTATTTAATTTAAGACCTGTGGAATTGCTTTTTTCTTTGCTTTATAGAAACTAACCTTGAGACTTTCTAAGGGTGCAGTTATAATTACAAAGTTATTTGTAAATGTCACTCACTATCTTCACAATTCTGTTAAATATTGCTCCTCAGATTTATAATACCGATGTTGGTAAAGTTTTGTAGATTTATATTAAAAAGAAGGGGAGAAAAATAGGGGTCAACCACAAAAATAGGTAAAGCATTTACTTGGAATACTCTGGTAAGATTCACTTGATATGGTTCGAAAAGAACTGGCTGGCATTGGGCACATAGTGAATTAACAAGGTAAATATTATTTTAAAAAACATTTTTAAATACTAGGAGAGTCAAATAGCATTTATTTAGGAGTACACGTATTACATCTATATGAGTTCCACACAAAATGACTAGGGCACGTAATTAGGATGGATGATGGGCAAGTAGCCAAAAATTGTTACAAAGAATCCCAGATGGACTCAGAAATCATGAAAGAACAAAGGAAAGATGGAAGGGTTCAGTGGCTGAGGACCTGAGGATGACAAAAAATCATACTGACGAGCGTCTGACAGGAATAATTGGGAAAAGGCAGTTGAGAGAGATAAGAGCAGCTTCATGCACTTGTCAAGCCGATAAATTAAAAAATAAAATAGTATTACTTTAAAAGTAAACCTTTTAAATATATATTGTACCTCAAAACTAAACTGATGAGGCATGATCCATGTTATTGATATTCCTTTTATTTCTGCTTGAAAATAATAGCCTTTGATTGATATAAAAACCTTTCTAAGAGCCCTGGAAGTGATAATAGCTTGCATGAACTCCAAAACTAATCGTCGACACAAAGAACTTTGATCACGGGGAATGTGCTTGATTGATGGAAATGTTGAAAACAAAGTGCACAGAGTCAGGCAATCATCCAAATCTCTCAATGCATCCAAATAAGTAGGATACCTAAACAATTAAAATAATTTCTATGAAATGCATATATAACAATGAACTATTATCAACCTATATTTAAATAAACTACTAACTTTATTTTCAAGTTTCGACAGGTCAAATAATAAACATTGTTGTAATCTATAATATGAAATGAGTTTATATCTGTCATATCAAATTGTGGATTACTTTATATATCTATTGAAAATTTTATTTGTCATTGTATGTAAACACAAAATAAGATATATATGACTGCCAAATGGTACTGAAAGAATTAAGTAAAACAAGGATAAATAAATGTCTTGCTAATTAAAGTTCGAGAGTAATTATATTGAATCATAGTGTAAGCAACGAGATTTTAGTAGTTATTTTATTTGTATTACATTTTTTAAAAGCATATTTTGCTTAAGAGCGGCCCTCTGTAACATTACGCGCCATCATAATTATCAATATATATAAATGAAATAATTAGTACTAGCAAAATACATGCTAAGATTAAAATAAAATTTCAAGTTTTAACAACATACCTTTCCTTAACAATATGATCAAGATTAATAATCACATGCTTATTCATCAGTCTTCGAGCCAAACCATTTTCATTCATAGCTTTGGCACGACCAATTTTTCTACCTTGAACCTAATAAAACAAAACAAATAAATATTGAACTATCTCATTGGGAAATAAATCAATAGAGTAAAACATTTAATAACACTGACTTGATTACATCTCTGATCACTAAAACATCACTAAGAAATGAGTCCAAAGAAGTAAGAGGGAGAGTCACATTTTTACCTAAATGCAGTTATTTACATCATTTTATCCATATCATTCAATGCAATAAGTTAAAAAAATACAGCCAGAAATGAAGATTCTTTGAAGGATACCCATTGACAGAAGAAAGGTGGAAGTCTAAACATTAAAACTTTATTTTCTCGAAATGTGTACCAGGTGACTCTCCTTCATTCCGCCAACTCTTCACATAATAAAGAATTATACAGGACTATTCAAATAATAAGGAATTACAACCATGTTTCCATATGCTTACAATAATTTCACTAGACTAAATGAATAGAAAACATTAAACCCACATATACTTACTTTCATTTCACGGAACTTCCAAATAATAGGTTCATGCATCAAGAATTGAATGTCTTTCTTGTTGTACAATGTTTTGATTCCAGTAGCACCCTTTTGGGCTTTCTTCCTATTCTTAGGCTCTCTTGGGTATATACCTTTCAAAATACATAGGCGGCGAAAATCTTTCAATGATAATTGAAGTTTCCTTAAAGCAGTAGCTCTAGTCCAGTATTGATTTCCTTCTCCAGAGGTATACTACAGGCAAAGCACACTATCAGTATAAATGTTATTAAATCCTATAAATTAGTAACCAAAAAAATATTATACCTTCTTCTTTCTAGGTCCAGCCATTTCTGTTAACGAATTCTATAGAATATGATCTCTTGTTAAAACAGCATTCACGACGCCAAACACACGTGGTAAACTTGTAACCTTACAGAACTCAATGATAACCTACACTAAAAAAATAATTTCCCCGTTTCAATCCATAGAGCTATTTCAAGCCTCCTTGGTAAAATCGCTATCTTTCGTTTTACATTTCGCTTTTTTAACAAATTATAATAAATTGAAATTATTAAAAAGTCAAAAAATTATCATAAAATATATGAACTAGCAAAATCTGAACCGATTTGAATAATTATGAGATATGAATTGAACCATCATCGCTTTGACCATTGTAGATATTTTGTGGCCTGTCCTCTGTAGGACCGGATTTAATCTCTTGACGCTCCAAGGCACAAGAATTATTGCTTCCTTTTCACATTATCATGACAGTTTTTCATTAAAAAAAAAAATCAAATAATTACCTAAATCAATAAGCTGTTTAAAAGAAGATTAAATGAAGACTTTTCTTAACTCATTATCAACATTTTCATTGTTATTCAAACGATATATTTTTTAATGTACGCTTCCATTCCGTGCCTAATAATAAATCCGGTGATCCTGTGACTACCTAAAGGTCTGGAAGAACAGGAAAAAAATATGTGAAGTCCTGAGAAACAAGTTTCATTTTCTTGAAACAGTATTTTAAAAAGGAAGTGGCCCGCGAAGGATCTAGTCATTGGCGCTAGCAATTCCTGTCAAATTTGAGTAATTTTTTTTCATCTATAAAAGATAAAAAGTTTAGATTGGCTTGTTCCAGACTTAAAAGCCAAATAGGTCTATTTTAGTCAATTATAGGAATTTAATCAATGCATACTGATTTCTTTAGTAAACGGAATCCGACAATTCTATTTACGTAAACCAGCAGTCATGTCAACAACCTTTAATCCTTCATGAAGGCGCGATAAAAAGGAAGCATGGTAACGCGCGACCCCAGATAGGTCCAACTACCCAATATCAATCGATTGGCCGATCACTAAAGCTGATTTTAAAATTCGACATTTTACTCTCGGCCTGATATTTTTTATATCATTTGCAAAATTTCAGAGACAATCCCTGGAAAAATTATAACATCAAGATAATTTTTGAAAACTTATTATATCACATACTTTTTGATATAATAATAAATATGTACATTATACCAAACCATCAATTTGGATTTCAGAGACATCATCCAACCACATCAACCACAACATCAAACACATCAAAAAACATCAACTACACAGGTGACGGACTACCTTTCCACGATACTAGAGCAGAAATTGTAGGCAACTAGCGTATTTCTGGACGCAGCTCCAAGCATTTGACAGAGATGTCTACAAGAGCTTCTCTTTAAACTCAAGACGATACCTCCACCCACCTACTACCTTATAATTCAATCCTTCCCTTCCGACAGATTTTTCTCCGTCCGGCACAGGTTAGAACTATCTGCTATTAGGTATATCGCAGGAGGAATGGCCGAAGGTTCAGTGCTCGATCCACTACTCTACAATACATACACAAAAGACATTCCTTGAAGTTTTTACATTCTAACAGCTACCTATGCAGATGGCACAGCAAGCTTGACAGTATACAAAAATCCAACGCATGCCTCACAGGTCCTACAACAGAATTGAATCCAACTGATTTAAACTTTAGTGCTCAAGACCTAAGAATGATATGGGGTTCACATATCAAGAAATTAATAAAAATCTTAAATCAAAGACAGACTTCTTTACTCACTTCTTTCGAAACATTCAAAACTATAAATTGATCAGAAATTGAACACATATACTTATGTGCTGAAACCTATTTGGACATACGCTTCACTAATAATTTTACATAGTGACCTCCACGTTACAAATTACCAACCCATCACTTATTAGTCGATTTTAAGTGAGAATACGATAATCCTGTGACACAAACCCTATAAAGCGATGGAAGAGCTTAGGATCCCTTTGAAGCTGATTCGACTGATTAAAATGACCATGGAAGATGAACGGTACCAAGTTCGTATTTAGTCGGATTACTCTTGGGAATTTCCTTCTGACAAGGGATTGACTTGCCTAATCTTCAATTTGGTCTTGGAGAAAGTTACTCGAGTCTCTGGCATCCAAACAACAGCCACGGTTTTCTCTAGATTGGTCTAGTTGTTTTCTATGCGGATGATTTGAAAATTACAGGAAGCCTTTGTCGATCGTCAGGGAGCTGCACAGTCAATGGGCCTCATAGTGAACTACAGAAAAACCAAATATATGTTCTGCGGTGCTGGAGGAGGAACTGGGGAGAGGAGAGTAAGTATTAAGACTTGCACTTTTGAGAGGATCACAGATTTTACTTACCTGGGAGTGCAAGTAATTCTAAAAATGATATTTCTGCAGAAATTAAGCGTAGAATAGAAGCTGTAAATAGATGTTATTTAAGCCTCTTCAAGTCTATACGGAGCAGGCTCATCATGAGGCAAATGAAGTCCCGACTATATAAAACCTTAATAAGACCAGTCCACACCTATGGATCTCAGACATAGACTCTGTCGAAGTGCGACGAGAAGAACCTCCATATATTCAACTGGAACCTCTGAAGAAGGATATAACGATAAAAACACTTTTTCTAATAGTCATAGACGGTTGGCGACAAACTGGCTGGAAGAAAAATGCAGAAGTTCTGCTGGACAGAACCCCGCCCAGTCAGCCACTGTAAGCTTCCCGCCACACCGCTTTTAATCCGAAAGATAGGCTTTTCTGGACGGTGCCTTCCCGAGGGTTAATAATGCTAATGAACAGAATATAGAATATGTAAGTGGCAAACCTAGAAGAAGGAGAGAGCTCCGCCCCGGACCAAACTTACTATGTGGGCCCATGACAGGAGAATATATGTGGATATTTTCAATGAAGGTCCATAGC
This sequence comes from Rhaphigaster nebulosa, assembly GCA_948150685.1. Taxonomy (NCBI): domain Eukaryota; kingdom Metazoa; phylum Arthropoda; class Insecta; order Hemiptera; family Pentatomidae; genus Rhaphigaster; species Rhaphigaster nebulosa. The sequence continues at coordinate 164,697,725 of OX411306.1, read as the reverse complement.
CTGTGAAGACGGTATGATTAAGGCAAAGAAATGCTAGCTGTCTTTAGAAAAAGTTTAAAATTGCCGGGTTTATTTTGGGGCGCCTCAAAAATAAATCGCCTCCCCTTTGGACACAAATGGTCTAGGTGCGCCACTGGAACCATTGTTTAACAGAACAATTAATATTTTTTTCAGAATTAATTCCAATACTTCTGGACTTGAAACCAAATACTCGATTCTGTACCTAACTTCGAAGTATCTTGATATCATTATTATCAATCGATTCATAGCTTTGGCGGGTTTAGTCAAAGGTTTCCAAGATGTACTTTTTGGTGTTTAGAGAAATATCAGATCATCTTTGTTAATATATATCAATGAATAATTATCAATGCTATTCGTGAAAAAAAAAACATTTATTTTAATATTTCTTAACGTTTTATTTTGGTGAATTATATTTTCTGTAACATGGTGTGTGAGCTATCTGATTTCCCCCTAGGACCTGCTGATCAAATCCCATTATGTGAAATAGATGGTGATTTACACTATTCATCTCCAGAATTTTTAAATCTGCACGTGTATACTTCTTCTGTAATGATTTTTCTTTTAAATCTTTGTATTATATTGTAACAAAATTGTTTATTGCTGCTTCTATATCTAGGTTTCTGAACACCCTAATGTTGTTATTTCACGAGATGTATTACAACCATCTTTGCGTAAGTCTTATGAAGGAAAAGTTTTCCTTCCTACACCAGATTCTATGCTTCAGCGTCTTCAAGATGCATGGTAAGTGTATATCTTTTTTCTTTCAAAAATATTAAAACTGGTTGTTGCCTTACAAAATAGAAATATCCTCATAAAACTGAATGGACCCTGTTCCCAACCAAAACCAGAGTGATATCTTGGGCCACTTTATAATCTAATTTTACTTCTCGAGTTTATTAACTCAAACTCTATTATATGTCAAAAGAGACAATCCAGTAAATTTTTATTCTTTACATTATTAATATCCAAATAGCTATTTGTTAATCCATAGCTTTATTCTAATTTCATCTGAATGTATTCAGTTTAAAATTATTATTCTTCAACGTTCTTTTGTATATATATATATATATATATATATATATATATATATATATATATATATCATTTTATATATGAATATTAACTCTTTTAAAATATAAAAAACCCTGTAACTCTACAACCCTTGAAGGGGCTTAGGTTCAGTACTTAGTAAGAACCTTACTGTTTCTAAGCCAATGGTTGTACAAAGAGATGATTTGACCAGAATCACATTCAACTGCCAAGTTTTTCCCCAATTAAAGGTATCCATTTTATAGAGGATGCGTGAACCCTAGGAAGTTCTCCTGACCCCAGGCTGGATCTACAGCCTATGTAATACAATAACTAATTACATGCCACAGCCAAACTCGAAGCCAGGCCCTGGAGATAGGAGAAAGTGCCTTACTCATTGAGTTACTCTGCTCCTGAATATTAGTTATTATTATTTTTCATCTTACTAGGAGAGGATTCACATGTGTCCTAGATTTTGATGAATCTAGGGCTTATAATATTAGACTGTGTAGGAGATCAGAGGAAAAGCACCCCGGGAGCTCCAGATAAAAATGGAGAAGTTTGAATGTGCAAAAAACATTTTATTTTTTATCTCTGGTTCTGATGAAGGTTGAAATATGAATATAGTACCAAAATGTCCCAATTGCCAAGCAAAATAATAACAAAAAAATATTCAAGTATTATGCTTGGTAGGAATTCTAAACTATCAAAAATGCCCCCTAAAAATTGTGGTTTAGAGGGGGAGGGAGAGGAACTCTTAGGTTAGATTTTTCAAAAATTGAAATCAGATTTGGATTTCCCACACCTAAAAGCAGTGTATTTCTAATTTTTATGAAAATCAAAAAAACAAAAAGTTCTTGGCTAAAAAAACAGCCAACCAGGTAGGTACCCTTGGGTTAAAAACCCTTTGAGTTTTTTTCAAAATAGCTTTAAATATATTTCTCCTGCTTTACATGTATAGTGCAGGAGCTTGACAATTTACACCATATTGTAAGGTGTTTGAAAAACAAATCAGACATTTTCTAGAATCAGTAGAAATATGTTTTTGGAAGTAAAAACCAAAACCTCGGTTTTGCATTTTTAAACAGATTTTTCAGTATGAAATTTTCCCAAAAAATTTTATTTCCTTGTTTGTTTCACTACAGTTTAGTTTTAAACATGTATATAACGTTTTAAATCGGTCGGTTTATTTAGAAGTTGTAGCTAAAAATGTGAATTTTCATAAAATCCTACTCACTCTTGGCCGGTGTATATATTCTTCATTTTCACAGGCTGTTCTAAAAGGAGCATTCCGTTTTAACTAGAAATAAGGTGAACAAATCTTTAAATTTCTTTACTATTTCGGAAAAAATAAATGTGACATGAACTATTCTATTTCCAATAAATAATTTTGAAATATTGCATGCTAAAAAAAAATTATCCTTAAGAACTTTTGATAGGTTAAGAGAGGAGAAAAAAGAAAAACTGTTGACTTACAATTAATTTAATGGTCAAACAAGGATTTACAGGAAAGATTTAATTTTGATAAAATAATAAATATTACATTCTAACGTGCTGAAATGTAATACATACATATACATATTTTTAGCATGCAATATTTCAAAATTATTTATTGTAAATAGAATAGTTCCTCATATTTATTTTTTAAGAAATAGCAAAGAAATTTAAAGATTTGTTCACCTCATTTCTAGTTGAAACAGAATGCTCCTTCTTTTAAGAACAGTCTATGAAAATGAGAAATATATACACTGGCCAAGAGTGAGTAGGATTTTATGATTTCATACTGAAAAATCGGTTTAAAAATAAAAAACCGAGGTTTTGGGTTTTGCTTCCAAAAACGTATTTCTACTGATTCTAGAAAATATCCTATTTTTTTTTTTTTTTTTTTAAACAACTTACGTTATGGTGTAAATTTGTGCAAAATTTCAAGCTCCTGCACTATACATGTAAAGCAGGAGAAATAATTAAACTATTTTGAACAAACCTCAAAGGGTACCTACCTGGTTGGTTGCTTTTTAGCAAAGAACTTTTTGATTTTCATAAAAATTAGAAATAAACTGTTTTTAGGTATGGCAAATCCAAATCTGATTTCAGTTTTTGAAAATCTAACGTTTCCCCTCCTCCCCCAAAATCACTGTTGTGAGGACGTTTTTGATATTTTAGTATTCTCACCAAGCATAATACTTGAACATTTTGATGCCTTTTGTTATTATTTCGCTTGGCAATTGGGACATTTTGGTACTAAATTCATATTTCTACTTTCATCAGAACTAGAGATATAAAATAAAATGTGTTTTACACGTCCTTCCCCATTTTTTCCGGAGCTTCTGAGGCACATTGGCCCCTATTCTCCTACACATTCCAATATTTTAAGGCCTAGATTCACCTAAAATTTCATCAAAATCTAGGAGACACATGTGGGGGAAGGGATGCTCTCCTTATAAGATGAAGGTTTTGCCTAGAATGCTGTCTCCTTAGCCACAACACACCTTAGTTCATCCTTAATCAATATCAGTTTCAGACTGCTATTGGATATATTTGTTGATGTCTTATTAGCATGACCAATCGCCTTTCTATTGTATTTAGTTATCAGTTTGTGTGTTTCTTTTTTTTTTTCTTTTTCTTTTCAGTATGCCATTTTAAAAATTTTCTTTCTCTTGATCACTATGGAGCATTGTTATTGTATTTGGGAATAAAAACTTTTTTTAATAATGTTTATTTATTTATTTAAACTTTTTTATTTATGAAATCATGAGGTTTTACCTGTACAACAGAATATTATTGATTAATGTCATCTATTAGCTTTTGGGAAGCTATTTAGGTGACAAAAATTTTTCATCTCCTCTTTTTAGGAACAGGTTTCAGGAGCTGTGAAGTATTACCTAGATAAAATTATCTAAATATTTATTAATTTCCTTATAGGTACGAATGTGGAATTATAAGAGTTTTGGAAGTTTTAAGCCAAACAGATGGACAGCTCCCCTCAATTTCTCAAAGATTAGCTAGTAGCATACTTTTTGCTTGTAATATTGGAAAACAACTGAAAGAAAAGTTTTTTTCTCCTTCAGAAGAGGTAAACATTTATTTTTTTCATTATTTTATTTATCTTGTAGCTTTTTTTGTAGACCTTGCCTAATTAATGGAAAACCAGTGTAACATCTTTGGAGATGGACCATTCTAAATAGAAGGCGCTAGGATTCAATCTTAAGATATTTACATTCTATATTAAACATGACTGATGGATACTTTATTTTATATGTTGTTGTATGCAGTATTCTTTTTCAAATCTGATATCTCCTACCCTCTGTTCCAAATTAGGTTCAACAAAAATATTTTTTTAAGTGAACGCTTAATAGACATCTTAAGCTTTTAAAAACATTCTTTTCGAAATCTAATTTGAGAGGTCTTGCATGGCGTCAAATATCCTTGAAAAACAACTGAGGAAAAGACGAATAATTAATTAGACGAACAGAGATCTTTAATTTTCTTGCACGTTGGTATCTGGAAGTTTTTTTTTTTGTCACTGATAAAGAATTGTAAGATTTAGGAAATCCGCTATGGTAATGAAAATTTCTTATTGATGCAATTGGATTGCCAACCTGAGTATAAATTATGTAATGGTAGGACTTTGTTTTTCAACTGTGTTTCTTTTAATTTATGACAAAAATCAAATTTTCTTTATCACTGATTGCTGTTTATTATGTTTTGAATCCAGAGATATTTCAGAGGTGATGATACCAGAATAGGTCCTGTGATATGCATGTCATGGCATCCTAGCACCACCAAACTTGCCATTGGCACCACAGATGACTCCGTCAGTATTTTTTCTGTCCAAACTCGTATCACACCTGTGCTGAAATCTAAAGCTCAACGAAGGATCACTGATATTGCTTGGAGGTTAGCATTGAGGATAAACTAATTTTTCTTTTATTAATTCAATTAAAATTCAGTTACTTAAGATTATTTTGACTGTTGGCACCTTATTTCTTAGACCTCTTACTGCTGGAGAATTGGCTGTTGGTTGTGCTGATGGCATAGCCTTATGGAATGTTGACCCTAATTCTTTTGTGGCTAGACCTTCATCTTCCACCGCTGTTGTTCTACATCATTCATATGTCACATCGATTGTATGGAGTCCTCAGGTAAGTAAATATTTTGATTTTAAAAAACAGACTTAAATTGTATTATTAAACAACTTGCAAAAATTATTGAAACATAAGACATTTGATATCTTAATAAGTCACTTTTATTACAAAAACAATTCTTCTCTAAATTGGGGGGAAAAGGTAGTACTGAGGAGAATCTTGGAGCTTCAAGAGAGAGAGAGAGAGGATTCTGGAGGTAAAGAAATAACTGGGAGCTATTGAGAAGAATGGGGATACATTGGGTACAACTAAATAGTACTAAATTTTGATCTTTATTTTCTTGAATTTATTTATGTTCTTTGTATGCTAAATTCTGTTCTTTGTTTACTTTCATTCTTTCTTTCTATATCATTTGACCTTTTTACATCTCTCTTGTGATTTACTTTTATTTTGTTTTATTTTTTCAGATTCTAATAAATAATTGATATCAAGGAAAAAGTTGGTCAGGGGATGCGGTCAAAAACACTAATAAGTGTAACTTCCTTATTCTGTGCCAACGTTTCGACCAAAGTTTTAGGTCATTATCTGGACTAAAAGAAAAAACTAGATAACAACATTGAAAACAACAGAGGCAGCACCAATAACAATAAAAAAATGGTAATAAACAAAATTTATGATAAAAAAATATGAAGCATAAAGAAAAGATATGTTAATATATGTTGTAAATAATAAAAGATTAAAGTAATGTGAAAACAGTTAAGGAAAGATTATGAATTACATGAAACAATGTAATGTACTTAATTGTTTTATGTAATTCATAATCTTTCCTTCACTCTTTTCACATTACTTTAATTTTTCATTATTTACAATATATATATTAGCATTTTTTTTCTTTATACTTCATATTTTTTTATCATGCTTAGGCCGAAATGTTGGCATAGAATAAATAAGTTGCGCTCATTAGTGTATTTGTCATTGATCGCACCCCCTCTTCCAACTTCTTGCTTAATTATATCTACAGTCAACAAAACTTACTCCAATAATTTATATTATGCATATTGTTTCCAAATTTGTAGTTCTGTTCAAAGTAACCTCATCTCAAGTCCATTGTAACCCCACCATTAGGGATAAATTCGTCACTTTGAGTACCTGCATAAAATAAAAAATTCAGCACATTAAAGTAGAATATCCATTAACATGTTGTGGCTATAAATGAGGTAAATGGTCTTATTTAGGAGATCACACACCTGATTGAAGCCATATGGACAAGAGACGAAATGCCGGAGGAATGGAATAATAGAGTCATATGTTTAATACATAAAAAGTCGACCACCTTAATTACACAAACTATAGAGGAATTTCATCAATTGCTGAATTACAGCTTACAACTTACAGCTTACCTAATTTAATCTTTGATAGGCAATCCCTATGTTGAAGAAAACATACAAGATTATCAATGTGGATCAAATCGATAACATATGATTTTCATTCTTAAACAAATTATGGAAAAACACTAGAATATGGAGTAGTGACATGTCATTTATTTGTGGACATTCAAGCAATGAGAGAATTAAATATATCACCAAAACTTATCCAGCTCATTAAAATGTGTACGATCAAATCCAAACGCCAGATACGAGTGCAATCACACCTTTCAACCCCAATCAATACACTTAATGGCCTCAAACAAGCGGATGCCTTAGCATATCTTCTTTTTAACATTACACTTGAGAAGGTCATACGAGATTCCAAGATACATACCAGAGGTCATATCTTTAATAAAGAAACCCAACTCCTAGCATATGCTGATGATATTGATGTCGTAAGTAGAACAGAAAATGGATTAAAAGAAGCATTCACAGCCCCTGAGGAATCTGCTAAATGAACGGGATTGTCGATTAATGAAAATAAGGCAAAGTCTATTACCTTCAAATAAATAATTATAAATTTAAAAAAGTTAATGGATTTGTATATCTGGGAGCGTACGTTGACTCCGAAAATAACACTTCTGAAGAAATTGAAAAAATAATTTTTTCAGCTAATAGGTAGGAGTTCCTATGGATTAAATATGCACTTTAGATCCAAATTAATAACTAAGGAAATGAAAGTTACCCCGAAGAAAACCTTAATAAGACTGATATTAACCTATGGTTCAGAAAGCTGGGTTCTTAAGAATGATGACGAGTAGAGACTGGTGGTATTCGAAATGAAAATACTACACCAAATTTATGGACCAATTCATGAAAATGCAATATGGAGGAATATATATATACAAAATTTAACGACACCTCAATTGTGAAATTTATCAAGATATTGAGACTGAGATGGGCTGGTCGTGTGAAGGTGAAAAGGATGGCAGAAGATAGGATGACCAAAAAAGTTTTGGAATATTGTATGACTGGAAAAAGGAAGGTCCAAGATAAGATGAATGGACCAGGTTGACCATGATGCGGTAAGGCTGGGTGCAGAGAGGTAGTAGGCAATAGCACGGGAGCGAGATCTTTGGAGGACGATTTCTGATGGAGACCAGGGGTTATACGATTCATGAGGGACTATATCGCCCAGGATGTATGTAATTTATTTATGTTCTTTGTATGCTAAATTTTGTTCTTTATTTACTTTTAATCTTTCTTAAAATATCATTTGATCTTTTTATATCTCTATTAGGATTTACTTTTATTTTATTTTTTCAAATTCTAATAAATAATTGACAATAATCATATTATTTCTCAATTTGTAATTCTGTCCAAAGTAACCTCTTAAGCCCTTACTTTAATGTGGTGAATTTTTAGTAATTAATTAATTGGGGATAAATTGGACGCTTTGGGTACCTGCATATTTTAATTACTAAAAATTCACCACATTAAAGTAAGGGTTTTAGGTAATAAAATATACCTTCTTGATTTTAAAATGTATAAATCGAAAGTGGTTGATAAACTTTGTTTAAAAAACATCCAATGTATCCCCTCAATTTCTTCTTTTTTTTTTTTGGCACTAGCCTGTTATTAATGTCCAGCCATTAAATATGCATGAATGGAGAGGGAGAATACAAATAACACATCTTGATTTTTTTAAAGTACTTGTGGCGCGTTTTTGCAAAACCTTACATCTCCATTTTCATAAATCATGAAATTCTAAAATCATTTATGTTCCATTGAACTTGTCTGATATTCAAAAATGTTTTTGCTAAATATTAATTGTACTTAAAAGATATGAATTATGTATTCATATGATGAAATAATCAGCATCATCCGTTAAAAAAATATATATTAAAGTTGTACATTTTTGCAAAACCCTACATATCCAGTGTTTTGTAAAAACATTTAACTTATTCTCCGAGACAACTCGGCCAGATTTTTGCAGATTTGTAGCAAAAACACTGGTCACTCCAGGCTGATCCTCAGAACTCGACATCATCACCTGTCATTTTATAACAAATCGACGGCCGATTATATGTTTCACAGCTCACATATTGGTCATTTATGGAGATAGAGAAAAAATGTGTTTTGGAGTTATAATACTAAATATAAAAATAAAATTAATTTAAAATATTTAATTTTTCAACTTTTTTTATTATTAAAAAAAAAATTTGAAATCATATATTCCCTCACTTTATTGTTCTATATTTTACTACAGTAGCTGATGCTTTGTATCAATGAAAATTAAACGTTGAAAATTATTACACAATGGATCATTATTTCAAAATGAAAATTTCAGAAAAAAAGAATAATAATTTAAAATATTTAATTTTTTCAGTTGACATCCGCATGATGGTATGGAAGGATCAATCTAATAAGGGATTCATAAATTATTTGCCACTTCTATTAATTTGTTTTATTGAAAACTAGTTTCGAATGTTATACATTCATTCTCCGAGGGTGACCAGTGTTTTTGCTGCAAATTAAAAAAAACAATCGGCCCAGTTACTCGGAGAAAAATTCAAATGTTTTAATAAAACACTGGATATGCAGGATTTTTCAAAAATGTACAACATTAATATATATTTTTTAACGGATGATGCTGATAAATCATATCTCTTAAGTAAAATTAATAGTTAGCAAAAACATTTTGTATATCAGATGAGTTCAATTGAATTGAAACGATTTAAATTTTTTTTCATGATTTATGAAAATGGAGATGCAAAAATGTGCCACAATTCTTTCAAGGCTGTAAACATGTGCAATATATATTTAAATATATTATTGCTTCCTTTATTGACTTGCCTTAGCTCAGATGGTCTAATATGTCAATCAAAGCCAATTTGACTCCTAATTATGAACTGCTTTGGTTGAGCTAAAAGGTCTTCAGCAGTTTTCATTTTGTCAAGCTCTGATTCTGTGTAAGCTTGAACATACATTTTATCAGCTCAACCATTGATTTAACTCATATTCTTACCTTCTTTTGCTATTCAATTAAATTTAATGGCTTTTACGTTATTTATTTATTTTATCTTGTTTGTTTTATGTTTGAATTCAGTTATGACAAAATATGCCTTTTTCCTCTGAACTATCCAACTTTAGAAATATTGTCTATCTTTTGAATAATTTAAAATAGCATCATTCTTTACAGGAATTTTTTATGTTCATGGAATAATATTTTCTCCCATCACTTTACATTAGTCATATTTTCTTAATAATGAAAAACAAAAAAAAAATCTTTAATAGTAGCTATTTTTTTCACATTTTATAGGGGGATATTTTAGTCAGTTGTAATGGTATGGATAAAAGTATGATAGTATGGCATGTGGATACCAAAGAGAGGATTGCAGTCCCTTGTGCAGGTGGAGCTTCGTTTTTACTTTGGAATCCTTCTCTTTCTAAACTCATGGCTGGGACCCTTTCAAAAACATTTAGGTAACTATAAATAAAAGTTTAATTGTGCCAATTATGTGTTAAATTATCTTATGGTTAGGAATTGACTCTATTTCAACTGAAATTTGTCTCCAAAACCTTTGTTTTTACCTGAAAAACTAACTAATCAGTAATTAGCAATCTCTCTGTCTACCAGGAACAGGGTTCTAATATTAAAATATTGGTGAATTGTAATAGTATGGGTAATCAAGAGAAAATAATTAGAGGAAATCTTAATTTTTAGCATGATGATTCTTATCATTAAAAAAGTTAGTACTGTCATACATTATAATGACAGTATACTTCCAAAACCTCTTAAGTCACATTTTTATTAAAATAAAGGTTGTATATCTTTATAGAAAAACAAAAGGTTCTTTATTGTATGCGTTTTTTTTGCCCACGCAGTGCATCATTTTTACGTTTTTGAGCGTTATCGCTTGTCTGTGACCAGTTGTAATGACCTGTAAGTTTAGAAGGCTTCAGAGATGTTCAAGTTTTATTTGTCTCCTGAAAAATTATATTAGAAGCACTTCCAAGGTTTTGCAGGTTTAAAGGTGCATACACAATGGTAATCTGATTCGCATGCGAGCCTAGCATGAGCTTTAGAGCAGAGGATGCACCGAGCACACTCGGATCACTGAGATCCAGCTCCTGTCGGGGGGGGGGGGGGGGGAGGGGTTCAAAGAGCACTCTGTTCTGATTTGGATGGGAGCATGATAGGCTCGTTGGTTTTCGTGAGCATGTGATTATTGTTTTGGAAAATATAATTAAAAAGTTGAACTAAAAGATTACAGTTCAATTATTAATATCTTAATGTTATTATATTTTTAAGGAGAAGTTGGTCGGGAATGCGATTTTGTGGAACTTATTTTTTATTTTGTGCCAACTTTTCGGTCTACATTGTAGAAACGTTCGGCTTTCATCAAGGCTAAATAGAAAAAAAAAAGATAACAGCCAATATGACATTTTTGAAGTATAAAACTTTACAATGTATAAATAATATTGGTTGGCAAATATAGTTAGTAAAGTATCAGCATGAAAAAATTAAAGAAAGTATGACAATATGAAATTCACGCCTCAGTCCCTAACAACTAATAGTAGAGTAATGACAAAAGGCTCCTATCAGAAAGCATCTACATCCAATTATAATTCCATTCCATCAATCAAAAAACTTACAAACAGAACCTATCTCTAACTTATTCCCAAATTATCAATTTATTAAAACAATAATTACTTCTTATGGTCTCTTCCCATATCCCACCATCCACTCTTATCTCCATTATCAATATTAACTTCTGGCTAACTTTTGATTTCTGTTATTATATTTTTTATTTCCTATTAATTTTAAATATATACATTTTTTTTTTGTTTGTTTATTTTCGTCTTTGAAAACTCTTCCTCATATTTTACTCTTTTTATCTCTTTACACCAGAATCCCAATTTTATTTAATTATATCCATGAACCATCCAATATCAAGAGGTTAAACCAATCCTTCATATCAATAATTTATCATGTTAACAGCTACTTTGAAAAATTACTGAATGCTCGGTTTCATATGGATCATCGGACCACACATTCTGTGTGTATTGAAATTAAAAATTTCAATACACACAGAATGAGTGGCTCTCACTAGGAGCATGCTCTGATCACATTTAGCGGATCACTATTGTTAATAAAACTATTCTCATTCTACTTGGGGAAAATATTTCATTCCTTCCTATATAGAACAGGACCTTCCAAGTTGTCATAATAATTGGCTATAAAGAAATGTTATTTCACATATATCTCAACAAGATGGCCTAGATTGTTTGGCCAAAACATAAGCTATGAGAATTTTTATTTTCAATCTTTTGTTTTTTTATTATAATTCATTTTGACTAATCCCAAACTAAATAATTAAGTTATTCTTTGGAAGAAGTGCCTATAGCCAGATATTTTGGACTATTTAAATTAAATATACGGTTAACATTTATCAGTACAATATATATATATACACATATAATATATACATGCATTTTGAATTGAGACATATCGCATTATTATATTTTTGCTAGTGAATATGAAACAGATTTGCAATCCAATAAAATTTTCAATTTAGTTTTTCTCAAAACAATGATTTTTGTTATGGTTCCTTCTTCTGAAGAATACTTGAATTATCTGAGTTATACCATCACAGTCTACCATCATTCATAACTTATAGTCATGTTTTGCACTTTGTTTAATTATTATATATGCAACAGGACTGACCTTCTACAGTAGTGGACAGGGGGTTCTAGTGTTAATTATCTAATAGGGTTCTTCTATCTGTCCAGCTACACACTGTCAAAGTAATTGAGATGTTACTATTGTTATTGTAATGAACCTTTCATGATTATATAAATATAAAACCATATCCAGAGCAAATTTCAACTTCTTTAGGCTATGTTAGAAGTAAGATAAGGTAGGTAAAGGTATTGATATAAAAATATAAAATAAAGGAGTGGGATTATTTTGTCAAAACTCAGTTATTTATGAAATTTTGATTTTCTTGTTCATTTTGGTGATTATGTTAAATGATTTATTGAATTCCTTCATATGAAATTAATATTTTATTCTGTAAGTATATATAGTTGTATTGTAACTTTTCTAGGTTATGGTCCACTGAAAAATGGGACTGCGAAACTTGGACAACTGCTGGTGGCCGTGTAACAGCTGCTGCTTGGTCTCATGATGGGAATTGTCTTCTTTTTGCAACATCAGCTCTTCCTTATATTTATTGTCTGCAGAGAGATAGGGACCTCTTTGGAGATGCTCCCCCTGCCCGTATTGTTGCCAATACAACAATTGTTCAGATTCCAGGAACTGAAGATGTGTAAGTATATCGAAAAACAAAAATACAATAATAATTTTTGATAGGTTTGTTTAAATATTATTAATTCATAATTTTAATGTGTAAACAAGTTTTATATAATTTTCATACTTCTACATTATTTATCAATGTAGTAGAATCTCGATAACTCATACCCTGGTAATTTGTATATCCCGGTAATTCTTACAGATTCTCTGATCTCTTCAAAATCTCCCTTTAATTCATATAACAACAATGAAATCCAGTCCCCTCGGTAATTTATATTTATTTTCATTTTCCTAGTTTATTTATCTTGGTTCACAAGTAAACTCAAATGAGATGCAAGCCGAGATCCAACGAAGAATCCTGTTATTTTGGGCTACAAAAGCATTTAAAGAGCAGGGAAATTTCTCGGACCACTTAGGTTCAAATTTATTAAAACCTGATAAGACCTGTGCTTACCTTTGCCTCTGAATGTTGGACATTGACTGGTAAACAGGAAGCTCTTCTCCTAAGATTTGAAAGGAGAAACCTAAGAAAAATTTACGGCCCAGTTTGTACCCATGGAACCTGGAGAATTCGCACCAATGGTGAACTAACGGGACTTTACAAGAACCCAGATGTTGTAGCGGTAATAGGGAGGGAGAGAGAGAGAGAGAATCCGACAATGTTTCGCTATGGCCTATTTGTGTATATATATAGATTAAATGAACTGAACTGAAAGTTTGTTATATGTAGTAAATGTTAAAAGTGCACATCAAAAATTTGATTCGATTGCAATACTTTCCTTACATAGCAACTCATTATGTCCGTCCTGTAGCTCCTCCGATCTACAGCGGGATTTTTCCTTTAATATAATTTGAAAAACAAATGTTTTGCTGGTAAAGCCATGTTGATATCATTTTTCAAATTCGAGATATACAATAAAACTGTTTTAGCGAATTTTATTATCTGTTTTATTTTAAGCATAAATTTATTTTTCTGGCAATTAATTAATTTATTATTGTGGCATAAAGATTGGCTCTGCAGTTTTCTCGGTTAATGGTTACGATCGTAAATCGGCTGTCCTTTTAACAATACTCGTAATAGTATAATAGCATAGATATTGCTCTGGTTCTCATGGAAACCCAGTTACTTTTAAATAATTTTCAAGTAATTCGAAAACTATAAAATTTTCTGCAACTTTCAAGTCGCTAATATGAAGGATAATTAAATTGTTGAATTGCATTTTGGAGCTGTTGGAGGAAGTTTCATCAAAATCCTTTGAGCCGGTATGTCGCTACAATATAGTGAAAAATTTGTTTTTCAGCTGTTGTGCAGCCGCTATAGCGCAAAGGGTGCTCAATTTAGTATATCAGGGGCCGCAACTCAATTTTTCAAAATGAAATAATTGGATTTTAGAGTGATCTGGAGGGTCCATTATAATGAAAACAGTATTCACCTACGGAGTGAAGTATATTAACAGATTTTTTTTATTCAAAACTCGACAGATTTGGTTTTAGCACTCTGAAAAATCCCGATGTTCAAATTTTCGGGCAAATCTAAAAATAAAAAAAAAATTCCATAAATTTTTTCAAGGGAGTAAGAACCTCTAACTTTTTTAAATTAAAAAAAATGCCGAAAATTTTCAATTTTGTATCTTGAACGATCCAGGAGATGTGTTCTTTTCGAGTTATAATATAACAAATATAACCTGGTTCCATAGGACTTTTAAAAAAAACCTCTACAAAATTCAAGAGGCTGGGCCTCCGCTAATACTGGTCCAATTTCGATGATTTATGTAGGGAATTTGATTAACTTTAGATTGCATGTAACAAAAACACCAAAAAAAAGCAATTTTTGTATTCTACATATCTCGAAATGTAAAATATTTAAGGGGGGTACATTTTTTTTTCTTGGTCGATTTCTTTTGATTTCTAATTGACTTAAATCACCTTTCTTCGGTCCTAAACATAGAGGGAACACTTTATTTTCTAAAATTTTATTGATAATCCAATAATAATCTGATGAAAGGTTAGATATAACGATGGCATTCTCATCACCTTGGTTACCATAGGTGCAAATTCTGGTTTTTAATTAATTTAACAATAATGACAGCATTTACAACAATTTAAGGTAGATTTGCACTAAGTAAAAATCTCTTTCCAACACACCTTTGATCTATGGAACTTGCTTTATCGGTGGCGTTTCTAGGTAGTTTAGAGCCAATGTTATTCGCAATTTTGTTTTTATTTTGTTATAGAATTTTTCTCATAGACTTTCTAAGATAATGCAAGCTCGTCAATCGGTTCAGTAGTTCTCCTGGAAAAGGGATCTGTCCAACAGAAGTAATATATAAGAAGAAGAATAAGACAAGATAAGAAAGAAATTATTCCACTAATACAACACTAGAATTCTCCTTCTTTCCATTATTAATGTTAAATACTTAGATTAGAAGCAAAGTTGTAGAGCGTTAAATTTCCTTCTATTTGATATACACTTTTGCAACTTTATCTTCAACCAATCAAGAGCTATAGAATTTCTCAATTTCGACGTTCCTTTAGAAATGAGTATGCTGAGAGCCTGTTGCGTTTTGCCTGCTGTAACTTACCATCATGATGAATAAAAACACTTTAATAAGAGAAATAAGGTAATTGCAATTGAAACAAAACACTTTTTTATGATTATAGCTTTTATTATAATATTACGAATCATATAATGAAAGTAATTACATGGACTTAGTAATTCAAAAATGATAAAAATGTGCATTCAAGATAACATCTTGGTTTTTTTGAGGCGTAAGGGTCGAGGTTCATTCATCTTCGTCAGCTGTGGAGACGTCATCCAAAGAGATTGGTAGAGTATTTAAAGGATTATCACCTTCTTCCTGAATTAATATTGCAACTCCATTGTTGCAATTGCCCTTACAATTCAGGCATGTGACAAAGCAATTTATTAACGATGCTTTGCTACAACCACACCTGCCACTGTCACATCCTTTCGTGTATCGACAAAAAATCATCTTCAGGATTTTGTCAGAAGCAGCATCAAGCTCTGAGAGTATCAGAACTAGTTGGTCATTCCCCTCTCCCAACCTCAATTCAGCGCCCTACCATTAGGTTCCTTCCCTAGCCACAGGTGCATATGGTGGTGGTAGCCAGTATATAGTGGTACCTCCGGAATGCATAATGCTTAACAGCTCCTTCAGTTAGAGGTTGAGTTGAGAAATCAGGCTTCTTGTTTGCAGCTATTTTGATAAATGATTTGTAGCGGAACTCGTTGAGGAATTTTTCTGTGGCAAATGTCACGATCAGTTAGGGTTTTGGCAACCAAGAGAACAGCCAAATCGACGCCCTCTTCAATAACGGCAACCGAGGAATTTAGCGATTTGTTGATAGCTGTCTTCACAATATCAACGTCAGCATCACCTGAAGCTTGGAGCGTATTTATCCCATTTGTCTGCAGCTATATCATCAGCAGGTTTATCACCTGACTCTTATTATGAAAGTTAGAAAGAAAATCCTCTTGTTTGACTTTAATTTCACTTTCCAAAGTGAAACTAACATTAAAGTCGACTCTGTTCAGCTACTTTAGTGCTCTATGATGTGTCAGTATATCCATCAAAAACCACTGTACAACCTCTCCCATGTTAATGGGTTTTCAGATATCTAACGTAACCATCATAAATTGTTGATACAGTTATAATAATAGTTATTCGTAATATTATAATTAAAGCAATAATCATAAAAATTGTTTGGTTTCAATTGCAATTACCTTATTTCCCTTGTTAAAGTGAATATTCATTACAGCAGGCAAAATGCAACCGGCTCTCAACATACTCATCTTAGAAATTCTAAAAGTTTTGATTGGTGGAAGATAAAGTTGCAAAAGTTTACATCAAATTGAAGGAAATTTAATTCCCTATAAGTTCGTCTCTTACAATTTTTCTGAGACACGATCTTGGGAGGCACTAGAAGCAAATGTTTGGCAAAAAGAGTAAGGCAAAAATGATATTTTTGAAAATTATCAATTTTAAATAAAGCATATCTCGAAAACCATTGGGAATTCGGCAACTATGTATAGTAACTATTTTATAAGAAATTTAATTAGCTTTTATTTTTATTTGAAATATTTATTTCTACAGTACACCATTTCCGAGATATAAGCGAAAAACCAAAAAATGGGACCTTTCCACCCCTTCCCTCCTCCCACCTTTAGCTCACCTACCAAGGGCATGGACTTTTAGTATGTTAACCTACTAATTACTCCAAATAAAGTCCTGAAGTCAAAAATTCTCGCATATTCCATGCACTCTATACCCCTCTTTTGAGTACTCATTGACTGGACTTCTTTCTTCTTCCTCTTCTGGTGCTACAGACCGAAGTGGGCCTTGGCCTGCTTCAACATCTGCCACAGGGCTCTGTCCTCCACCAAATGGATGCCTGCCTGTCGCATATCCTCTTCCACCTTCTCCTTCCATCGTGCTCTTGGTCGGCCATTTGCTCTAGTAGTGAAGATCTTTCCTTTGTATACCTTCTTCACCTGTCTCTCTTCACTCATTCGGTTGACATGACCATTCCATTTTAGCCTACTTATTCGTATAAAATTAGACAGAGGCAGATTGTTGTATATATCATATTCTTTATTCTTTCTGCTTCGCCACACTCCATTCTAAAACACTTCACCAAATATTCCTCGCAGCACCCTCCTTTCGAACCGGTCAAGCCTGTTACACGTTATCTTGTTCATTACCCAACATTCACCGCCATAACTAACAACAGGTCTGATTAGGGTTTTGTACATCTGAATTTGATTGTTGCAAGAGATTAGGTTACTTCTTATTAGGTGCTGAGGAGCATAATATGTTCTATTTTCTGCCAGAATCCTTCTTTTAACCTCTTCTGTTTCATTGGCTTTATTGGTCATTAGTGATCCCAAGTATGGAAATGCCAGCCCTAATTCGATTTTTTCTCTGCCTAAGTTGTAGAATGGTGGGTGTTGCTGCCTCATTCTCTCAATGATCATCAGCTTGGTTTTACTGACATTTATTTTGAGGTCAGCTCTTCCTGCTTCCCTTTTCAGGGAATTATATGCCTCTTCGATTACCTGCCTACTTCTTCCCAAAATCACTACATCATCTAGGCCACGTAGGCCACTAATTGCAGTGATTTATTGATAATCATGCTGTTACCCTCTATCCTTACTTTCTTCACAACCTTATCAAGAACTACGTTGAACAGCAAAGGGGCCAGAGCATCTCTTTGTCTCAATCCATTCCTTATTTCCAAGGGTTTTGATAACTCTCCGTTCATTCTTCCTTGACAATTGGTGTGCCTCATTGTCATCTTTGTTAAAACTATTAGTTTAGGAGGGATCTTTGCTTCTTCCATGGCCTCATAAACTACGGATCTGTAGGTGGTATCATATGCAGCTCTAAAATCAACAAATAATCGCCATGTAACCGTATTATACTCTCACATCTCTTCATCAATCTGCCAGAGTGCGAAGATTGACTGGACTACTAGTATTATTTGATTAATTTTATTTTACTCGTTTTCATGAAAAAAAGGCTCTTCAATTAGTTCTGTTGGTTAATATTTATGCCAATGTTCAGTAATATAAAATTGTTTTTAACTGGTAGTAAGTTGGATTTTTTTTTTTAATAGAAAAAAAATAAATATCAGCTATTTGAGGAAGACAAATGAATATATATCAATAACTCATTTATAACCATTTAAAAATAAAGAATAATGATTGTTTGATTGTAAAAATAATGAGAAGTATTGCAATAGATTAACAGCAAAAAAGCGGGTACCCAGCACTCTTAATGTGATGTTCAGTAGTAGTACAGAGGATAATGGCCGGGCTTGAAGAATGCCTTGGTTCTATTCATTTTCTGTTGATAAAACATTGGTGGGCTGAGTTTGATGGGCATTTCTTAGATCTACTCAACTATAAATATGAACATTAGTCAAGGGATGAATCAGATGATTGTAGTTCACTCTTTTTCTTAAGACTAATATTAGGACTAATGTAAGTTTGGCAATACGACACGTTCACCAGTGCCTATTCCTTAGGTCTTGGATTATAATAAAATAATTGATTCCCCGTACAGGACCGTTGCTGTATGTGCTAAATTATTTGTTTTATTTTCTGTTTATAAATGTCTACTTCATTTATTACTATTCCTAACTATTTCATTACTTACTGCTTCCTACTTAAAGTATATATACTATTGGTATAGAATTTATTTTATTATTTAAGAATTATGACAATAAAAGTCGTTCCAGTTTAAAAATGACATGAGAGCTCTTAGTTGATAATTAGCACCTAGTTATTTTTGCTATGTTAGCATGTAACATTATTTTTTCTCCACAGAATAGGAGGAGAAGTAAAGAAAATGGATTGGGATGGTGAAAGTCGTCATCTTGCTGTACTTTTTAATGAGGGTCAGTATGTAGCTGTTTATATCACGTCACTTGGCACAACATTAACTATCCAACCTGGGTAAGTGTACAATTTTGAATTTTATATGTACTTCAAACAGTGTTTTATAAAATTACAATATAACCCCCTATGACTGATCAGTTTATAAAAATTATTTTTTTTATAAATATTATAATCATGAAATTTATTTAATTAAATATTTTTTTTAGATTTCTTATAAAAGGAATATCTAATGAAATACCCACCTGTTTTTCTTTCCAAAAAGATTTTGTTGATGGAGCCAATCTTACTATTGTAAGTATCACTAATAAATTCATATCATATATTAATAAGTATGTAATCCGCATTTTCCAATAAATTTTTAAATAATTCAATGCAGTAGTTTAAGCAAAAAATTAACATTAAAAAAAAAAATGATAGCATGCTTCTGTATAATAATAAATTCGCTCAAACCTCTGTATATCGAATAAAATACATCGAACAAAAATTCCCACTTAAAAAAATATAAAAATGATTGACATTAAAAGTTCCCTTAGTTTATGTAAATAAGAATGGATAATAATTAAATAAGAAATAAAAGTGGTCCACTAGTTTGCAAGGCAATGGAAATTCTAGGTTTCAGAAGACCTAGGGCACCTAATTTCTCTGTATCTCTTTCTTAACATAGAAAGTGGAATTATCATTTTAAATTCAGTTTAACTTTGCCTTTCTTGTTGTGAACCAAACATGACTTCGGTGATGAATTATACTCAAAAAGACATTAGAAGCTATTTTGCGCAAAAACAAATATAAATTTTCATTTTTATGTAATTTTGCTTATTTTTGAAGAATTTCAGAATCTTCTAAACTTAAGTTATCAGCCCTGATAATATTGAAACGAAATAATTATCCATTGTGCCTTAGTATTTTTTTTTTTTTAATTTTCAAAACATGGCTTAGGAAACATGTTTTTTTTTAAAAAACCAGAGGTCTTTTTAAAACTCAAAATCGAAATTATGATTTGATTTTTTTAATATATATATATATACATACGTAATGTGTCTGTGTGTTTAATGTGCTCAATTTAAAATATATTTTTAATGCTAATATAAGAATGCAGATACCAAATTTTATGATATCTCAATGGTATCATATATGAGGGCTATTCAGAAAGTAAGGAACTTTTGGAATTTAAAAAAAAACCAAGTACAAGAAAAATATTTTATATTATACATTAGAAAGAGGGACTAAAATACTACTTTTCAACATAATCACCATACAAATTCAGGCACTTATCATAGCGGTGGACAAGCTTTGAAATTCCTGTGTCATAGAATTCCGCCGCCTGTGATCTTAGCCACTCAGTTACACCTATCTGGAGCTCCTCATCGTCGTCAAAACGCAGTGTTGCTGGCTAGGTCTTCATTTTTGGGAACAAGTGAAAATCACTTGGAGCAAGATCAGGACTGTAGGGGGGATGAGAAAAAACTTCCCACTTGAACGAGTTCAAGAGTTCTTGCGTACGGTTTGCCGTGTTAGATCGGGCATTGCCATGCAAAAGCAAAATTTTGGATGACAATTTTCTCCGGCGCTTGTTTTGGCCAGCTCTCCTGAGGTTTTGCTGTTTGGCAGTACCGCTCAGAGTTTATTGTTGCACCACGCTCGAGAAAAACAAAAAGAACACTGTTGCCATGATCTTCCTTGCCGACAAAGTTTGCAGAAATTTCTTTGGTTTTTTAGGGGAACTTATATGCCCCCACTCCATGGACTGTAATTTTGTCTCACAATTCACATGTTTCACCCAGGTTTCGTCTCCTGTTACGACTCGATCCAGTAGTGTATATCCATGACTGTGTTAGGCCTCCAAAAACGTCGAAGCTATCCCCATTTGTTATTCTTTACGGTGATCTGTAAGCATTTTTGGCACCCATCGTTTCAAGTTCCTTACTTTCTGAATAGCCCTCGTAAAAAAAAAGGTTTTGAAAGCTCATACGCAAATGAAAGTTAAAAATATTATAAAAATTCCTTTGGTATTTTTCCCTAAAATGCCTCCGGATACACTGGGAATGGATTCGTTTTTGGTTGTTGAGGGTTTGCTTATATAATGTCGTATTTACTTATAAATTAAATTATTCTATTTCATAATTTCAATTCTGTAACTACCACCTTTTTAAGTAAATTTGTATATGTTTTACTTATCTGTGATAAAAAAAAAATAAATAAATAAAAAAACAGTTGAAAACACATGAATTCTTTTTTTGTTTAGAAATACTCTGATTCATTTCATAATTTTAATTAATATTTATTCATGTATGGAAGTACAGTATAGTGTTTTATGAAAGTTTTTTTATGTAATTAATCAATTATTGATCAAGAAAAATGACTGCTAATAATTCCAAAAAATAAATTTATTAATAAAATTTACAAACAAAATTTAAATCAGTGCATTAAAAATACGTAGTGTAATTTTAACATAATGATAGTGCAACATAAGTATAAAACCAAATAAAAATTTTCCCAGATATAATCTGAAATTCAATTGATTTTAATTACACTTCTGTTTTTAATAAAAATTAATTTTGAATGTATAATTACCTACTTGACAATTTTATTATTTGAATAATTATTTGACCAAAAGGTCAAAATTATCAAGTAATTATAATTACAACATCATGAAGAAATTCAACGTAACGCAAACTTAAAAGGAAAAGGTTCTGATGCTGCAGAGATCGAAGGAACAGGTTTAGAAAGAGATCAAGACTTTCCTCTCATTTTTTTTCTAGTGCATACCATGATCTCTAAAAAAAATTAAATTTATATAACACTAAAAGTTTTGTTATAAAACAATAGTAAATAAATATATTGATTATAATTCCACACTTCCATGTAAAATCGCAATATGAGCTACGGATCAACAAATCGACTACTTTATTTTATTAGTATGAATAATAATTTGAAAGCTAAATTCTATTCCAAAGGATAATGTATATTACTTAATTAATACAAGAAAAATGTGGTTCACCTACTTGAACTTTGAAAACTTCAAAGGTGAAAGATATTCCAAATCCTCACCACTTCTTGGTTCTCAAATCCTTTCTAGAAATACTGTAATTGTGAGGAAGACTTCTCTGAATGATTTGAGAGCACAGAGACAGTATAAATACTGAAGGGAAAGAGCCCGCCGACGAGCTCCTATTCTTCGAGTTGGGGTTGGGAGAACGTACCGGTGTGTGCAGTCATTTAGGTGATAGACTGGATGGAGCACACCTGTGCACTCGCCATAAGGAATGGGTTAATAAATGCAAAATCCAATATAAATAAACAAAAACTCAATGATTAATGATAACAATTAACATACTACTTTTTCCTAATTAAAGATTAAGGAGCTTACCCATACAGGATAAGTAAGTATTAATTAAGCAGTCATAGGGTACAGATCTCTCTAGACTCGAGGTCGGAGTTGAAAATGGTGCCACCAATTTTTTCAAATATCAGCTTTAGTGATATAATTTTCATCAAGATACTGAAGAATAGCAGGCGATATAGAAAGGATCGTAAGAAAGAAGACATCTCAAGAAGTATTTTTAAAAACCTCAATTTTTAATTTTTTATATCAATATTTTATTGTTATTTAGTTAATTATGTTCATATGTATTAGATATAAGGTTTTGGGGATTCAGGCATTTTATAAAAATTGATCAATCCACTTTTCTTCTTTTTTTGTATGGAAAATATTTATCTTTTAAATTTTCAGCATCTATAACTTTGTAACTTGTCTCAAACATTTTTGCATTTTGTATTTTGAAACTGGAAGTGTTTATTTTTTTCTTGGTAGGAAATATTAAATAGAAATAGAGGAAGGAATTTGTCTTTTCCTAACTCCTTACTTCACTGTTAAAATTTAACTCCATTTCAATTCTTTTCACTCTACTGTTGCTGTTAAATGTGGTTTGGGGTTTGGGGTTCAATCAACTTCAAAAGGGAATGCCTATCTGTTGCATTGCCAGATAGATTTTTTTAATGATGGAATCTCCTAAGCTTTTTAAATTCTATAAGAAAGCTGTATGTTTTTTGTCTTTCTGGTAATATTCAGAATACTTTAATTTTTATAATATTCATAAATAATTTTTAAGTATTGACTCATTTTGCCCATTATTTTAATTAAGAACTGGGGAGCCTTCTTGTTTTAATGATTTTTTTTTCTTCTGTTAAACCAAAGAGAGATGAAGCCTGCCAGTTAAATGAAGCTCTGCTGTATGTTTAAATCATAGCTGATTCTCACTTCTTTTACCGAAATGTCGAAATTGCAGTAATTTTGATCAATTAAACTCAAGTGGTGTAACTTTTTTTTTTTTTTTAGAGATTGGCAAGAAACACTATAATTATTCTCTGATACTTCCCAAATTTGGATTGTTACAAAATGTATTGATGAATCCATTACAGGCATAACAATAATAATAATAATAAAAGGCTTAGCGAACCCGGAGGTTCGATGCCCATACCACTAATCGCTGTCTACAAATCTCGGTCCACCGACTACCTTCCAAACCCAAATTCATTAGATCACTCTTAATACTATCCTCCCACCTACGTTTCGGTTTACCCCTCGGACGTTTACCAGTCAGCTCAGCGTTTATTAACTGTTAAGGAATTCATTCGTTACTGAGCCCATTTCAACCGTCGCGATGATATCACTTCGATTATATTAACAGGGTGCATGCTCCGCAATTCCGCGTTGTGTAATCTCCTAAACTCTCCAGTTGACTCATCCTTTTTCGGACCAAATATTTTACGCAGTACCTTATTCTCGAATACCTTAAGGCGTTGTTCGTCCCTCAAGGTTAGCGGCCACGTTTCACACCCATACAGAACTGTAGGCAAGATAATATTTTTTGTATATTCTAAGTTTTAAGTTTCTGGACAAAATGCGCGACCTAAGTAATGTTGACACCGAAAAATAACAAGCATTTCCCGCCTTTAACCGCGCCTTTATTTCCTCTTGAATTTCGTTTTTTCTAGTAATCACAGACCCCAAATACTTAAATTTCTCAACGTGTTCAAACCTATTTTCTCCTATATCTATATCCTCAAAATCGCCTCTGTTTCTATTGCTAACCATATATTTCGTCTTATCCGTATTTATTTTGAGGCCAACCTCTTTCCCAGCTGTCATCAACGTTGCTGTATTCAGTTTTATAGTTTCCGCGTCCTCACTTAATAATACCAAATCATCCGCAAACCCCAGGCACGGATATTCTACCACCCAGATCTAAATCCCTTTCGGTAAGCATTACCTTTCTAATGACATACTCTAATGCTAAATTAAATAGGACAGGTGAAAGGGAATCGCCTTGTTTTAACCCCGAGCGAACTTCAAATTTCTCCGAAAAATAATTACCTATTCTAACTTTATTGAATGTTTCGGTCATGCACATCCCTACTAGATTTACTAACTTCTTCGGTATTCCCTGCTCAATCAAAATGTTATACAGTCTCCGGCGATCAATGAAATCATAAGCCTTTTTGAAATCCACAAAAAGCTGAACTACACCGTTGAATTCAAATTTTTCTTCTAATATTTGCCGTAAGGAAAATATTTGATCGATAGTTGATCGGTTCCGTCTAAAACCACATTGGTAGTCTCCGATAATTTCCTCGGCATATTCCGTGATTCGACTAGTTAGGATCAACGAGAATATTTTATAACATACCGGGAGGAGTGATATTCCGCGATAGTTATTACACTCCGTCCTCGGACCTTTTTTGTGAATCGGAATAAGTATAGATTCTTTCCATTCTTCGGGCATTTTTTCATTTTCCCAGATCTTTTTAACCAAAAAATGTATTTTAGAAACTCCAGCTTCACCGCACGCTTTTATTATTTCACTGGACATGTTGTCGATTCCCGC
Organism: Rhaphigaster nebulosa; assembly: GCA_948150685.1. Classification (NCBI taxonomy): domain Eukaryota; kingdom Metazoa; phylum Arthropoda; class Insecta; order Hemiptera; family Pentatomidae; genus Rhaphigaster; species Rhaphigaster nebulosa. The sequence continues at coordinate 164,672,598 of OX411306.1, read as the reverse complement.
TGCTTTATGAGATTTTAATTTTCCGATGGCTATTTCGACTTCCTCCTTACTCGGTTCTTCAATTAACGGTTCAGCACTCTGATATTCAGAAGGAGGAGATTGATTATTATTTCCCGAATTCAAAATACTTTCAAAGTATTTTTTAAATTTATTCACAATGTCCCCCGGATCGGCCAAGATATTGTCATTTTCATCTCTAATTCCATTCATTGCAGGTTCAAACTGTTTACGCGATCTGTTTATACCCTTGTACATGTCTTACGTTGTTTTCAATTCTATTAGTTTCTATCTCTATTATTTTGTTTTTAAGATATTCTCGTTTTTTATTTTTGAGGAATTTGGACGTTTCATTCATCAAGGCTCGGAAATTAGCAACATTGTTATCGCTTGGATTATTCAAAGCTTTTAATTTCGCGGCTCTTCTTTTTTCGCACAAGTTTAGACAATCATTATCGAACCACGATTTATTCTTTTTATTGTCCCTTTTTCCAAGACACAGATTACTTACATCTTTAATATTATCCCTAATTCCGATCCATAGCTTGTCTACATCTTCGCGATCCTCATCTAAAGATTCCTTCTTCAAACCTTCAAGGCTTCAAACCTATTCTTGATTTCTACCGCGAATTGATTTCTAATTGAAGGGTTTTTCAATTTATCTAGATCAAAATTTTCGGAACAAATACGGCTTTCTTTCCTTTTTTTTATATTAAGTTTTTGTCGAAGTTTCGCGATTACTAATTCATGATCTGACCCACATTCTGCCCCACGATAAGACCCCACGTTAATTATACTATTTTGCCATCTTTGTTGTATCAAAACATGATCAATTTGATTGCGTGTTTGTGAATCCGGCGATGTCCACGTATACTTATGAATATCCCTATGTTTAAACGTAGTACTTTTGATTGTTAGGTTTTTCGAGATAGCAAAGTTTATTAGACGGATCCCATTATCATTGCTATGTTCGTGCAAACTTTCTTTACCGATCGTCGGATAGTATACTTCTTCCCTTCCCACCTTTGCGTTTGCGTCCCCTAATATTATTTTCATGCAGTTTCGAGGTAGTTTATCATATACCCACTCTAGTTTATCATAAAATTCGCATTTAACTTCATCATCACTGTCTTCGGTAGGGGAATGTATGTTTATCAGCGCGATTTTAAACCACTGCCCCTGAAATATGGCCACAGATATCCTATCACTAAAAAATTTTACGTCCCTCAATGTGGAGAGCAATCTATTCCTTATTAGAAATCCAGTACCTAAACAATAATTACCGCTCCCACCGTACAAAATAGAATAGTTCCCTTCTGTTAACGAACCCTCCCCTGGCCACCGAACCTCTTGCAGTGCCACGAACCTCTTGCAGTGCCACGATACCTACATTGTACCTCTTAACCTCGTTTGCCACCGATTTTAACCCACCCGCTGTATTCAAACTTCTTATGTTCCACGCCCCTATACCTAAATCTCTAATTTTCAACTTGCGCCATGAATCCCCTGAATTCCCTTTTGGAGTCCCAGGGGTATCTATCAGTATCCTTCATCATTTTTTAAAAGTTTCAGTTAGAAATGAATAATTAAACCAAGAATATTAATTTTCACTTCTAATAGAATATTTTATTAAAATTATATGCATAATCTAACCATGGCATATATGTGTTGAATTGGTTAGAGTAAATATAACAGAATGCTTCATATCGTTTTATTTATTTTATCACTAACATTTTAATCTATGTTGTACATCATAAGGACTAAGAAAGATGATAAAGCGAAGAGCGCTTTATAGAGTCTAGCCTGTTTATGGGGAGAAGGAAGCAATATTTAACCATTAAAATTCATAATATTAAGTTGGCTGGCTATGCAAGTGAGTGAATCACTTTTAGTCAATCTCAATGGAAAAAACTGAAGGCTTTGGTGCTAAATCAACCTGTTTGATTTGGAGTTTCAGTTAACCAAGCCATTTCAGAGTTAATGCATTGTCTCAAATCAAATAACATTGCTAGTTAGATCTGATCTATATTTTTATGCTCTCATATTAATGTTTGTATTTTATTTCAGTGTTGGAGCACTGGCAGAGTACAGTACTTTCCTATGGTTTATAAGAGAAATATTTCTTCTTCTTTTCTTCGTTCTCGGTCTGCATTGTAATACAAAATAATTATTGTGATGTAATTGGTTTATATATTAAATTTTACTTTATTGTAGTTTTATAATGGAATTATATTTTTAAATAAAGACTGCAATTATTAATTATTTTACCAGTATATTTCCATATCATATTACTTCATAAGTGATAATTAATCACTATGGCAGCAAGTTCAAACACTGTTGTAACATATGCAATCCAGAGTTGCAGGTTAGTCTGATATTGATATAACTAGGTGCCTATGTTTCTCATTGGCCAACTAAAAATACTATTAGGATTTTACCATTATAAATCAAATAGCAATTCCCCTTCCCTCCACCCTCCTCTGAGAAGCTATTATAATTATAATTATATAATTCTGAAAAAAATATTTTAGACATGTTGTTTCCTAGTCTGTTTAATTATAAGTGGGTAAAGACAAGCTATGCTGGTACCATATGGGTTATTACACCTATTGGGGTTCTACAACCTATCTACTAGGTTGTCAGCCTTAGACCCTTAGAGAACTTTCTCAGCATAACATTAATCATTAATTGTCACCACTTGAAATGAAACTTTCATATTTAATTAAACTTAGAAGTCATCCTCTAAGTTTAAAAAAAAATTAAAATTAATCGAAAAAGTTAGAAAATAAATTAATTTAAAATATCTATTTATTTAAGGCTCTGTCTCCACTACATATAAACACTTTTTTTTAATTGTTTAAAGAATAAAGAGTTCCTTATCTGAAACTTGTTTTTCCTTAAATATTGCCATTTAAAATTAACTATGATGGTTAAATGTTAAGAATCATAGTGCTGGTTAAGAGTGATTGTGTAACTCAGATATCATTGATTAATATTTACTAGTATCATATTACCAGTGGTCGAAATTCGATCAGATAAACAATACTATTTCAGTTTTGTGATTTATTTTTATAATTAAAATAAGCAGAAAACATTATTTTGTTTTTGTTTATTTAATTAAATAATCTGTAATGGCCAACTTTTTTTATTTGGGGTTTAAGTCTTTATGAATTCTAATTATGGCAGACAGCACAACAAATCAGCTAAATAGTTATTAAAACGTTTGGCGAGATTTATTTTTCATAAGTACAATATTGTAATTAGCTAATTGTCCTTGTCCCTTGTGTTCAGAAAGATAAAATCACAACCCATTAAAAGAACAAACCCTGCTTACATTGTCACCTGATTGTCCGTATGTAAAAGCTGGTTGTCATAATAAATTATGAATTCTATCAAATATCTCAGTCCAACTAAAAAAGACACTGCCTAATAATAGATACTAATCTGGTTCCCATGGAAAAAAAAATGATAAAAGCAAAAAACCACCTTTTCAAGAGGTAATCGTGGCACAGACAGAGCAATTACCAAAAATGCATTTTTTGGACTCTGTGGGCTCTGAAGCACATAGATTCTTCTATACATTTTGGGGCCTGCGCCATAACGTGCACGGCTTCAAAAGGGAAAGGAAAGTAAAAACATGGCTAAAAGTTCCGTAGGCTACATCTTTGCTAATAATGGTCCAATTTATTTTTTCTTTATAGGGAGGCAAGTTTCGTCAAAATCGTTACAGATTTTTGTTGCTAAAGTCCATAGAAAACATGGTTTAATAATGAATCTGTTATACCTATTTTTTCCCCTGCTAATAGAATAGAAAATTTAACTTTATTCTGGGACTAATGTCTCCTTGAATAACTTACATTTACATAGTGAATGCATAAGACTATTCTGAGCCTGGTATAAAAATGAGGAAAAATAAAAATTGTTATTGTTAAAAAGTACAAAGAACAAAAAAAAAACAACTAAAAAAAGAAAAAACTACAAAAAAGCCAAAAACAATAAATTAAGTAATACTTTATACAGAAGTAAAAATATATCTTCCAACATTTTTTCAATAAAATAAAAACAAACAAAATTAACTATACAAATAAATTGTAATAATAGTAATTGCAATAATTAAAATTACATATTAATGAAAATGCATACACATAAATAATATATACATATATTGTATGCAGGTCAACATTATATGGTTATCCATATTTTATGAAATTAAAAATTTAATTACAACCTGGGTTATACTCAATCCTCAGTGTTTTTTTGTTTGTGGAGGAGGTATGAAAAAAGAAGGGATTTGAAAGTACGGAGGGAAGGAGCACGGCGAATTTCAAGAGGAAGGGAATTCCAGAGGATCGAAGAACGAATAAGAAATGAGCGGCTATATGCTGAAGATCTGTGAGAAGGTGGGTAGATGTCGGACGGACGGGAGCGTGTATGTCTGGAGTGAACAGAGGATCTGAAGGAGAGGAGGTCATAGAGGTAGGGAGGGGAGTGAGTGGATATTATTTGATATAGGAAGGAGCCAAGGATATATTGCCTCCGTGTAGAGGGATACAACCACTTCAAATCGGAGTACAGTTCGGTAACATGTGAGTATCTAGGGAAGCCAAATACAAAACGTACAAAGCAGTTCATGAGCCGTTTTAGCTTGGCATCCAGCTCCCCAGAGAGACCACCATACACAGCACAACCATAATCGAAGTGGGGGAAGATTAGGGAGGAAACAATGAGCTGGCGGATTTCATGTGGAAGGAGAAAGCCAGAACGGCACAATTGGTGGAGGGTGAAAAAGCAACGGCGGGAGATAGTGGAAATGTGAGGCTTCCATGATAGGTTTTGGTCCAGTATAATGCAGAGATTTTTTACAGAGGGGAAAAAGGATATAGGAAGATGGTTGATGGTGAATGGAGGAATAGGAGGTAGGGAATTAAGAAGGTAACTGGAACCGAACACAATAGCCTGGGATTTGTTAGGATTCAAGAATAACTTATTAGTATTTGCCCAAGAGTTAATCGCATTTAGGTCTTCTTGAATCTTTATGAGGGAGTTGTGTAGATCGGAGGGATTAAAGGAAAGGTAAATTTGGGTGTCATCGGCATAGAGGTGATATGAGCAGTGTTTCAGGGCATTAACACAATCATTGATGAAACAGGAAAAGAGGGAAGCGGAAATACTGGAGCCTTGAGGAACGCCAGAGTGAATGGGCAAAGGATTGGAATATGGTTTATTAGGGATAGAAACAATTTGGGAGCGATTGGAAAGAAAGGAATGAAACCAGGTAAGAGCACTTCGGGAAAATTTAAGGGTTTTGAGTTTCTCAAGTAGAAGGGAGTGGTCAACAGTGTCGAAAGCTTTTGAGAAATCGAGGAGAATTAGGATAGTGATTTTTTTTTGTTCCATTGCAGCCTGAATATCAGAGATGATTTTGAGGAGAGCTGATTGAGTGGAGAAACCAGAACAGAAACCAGATTGGAAGGAATTTAAAAGATTTGAGTTTTCAAGGTAAGTAGATATTTGGGATTGTACTATTTTTTCGAGTGGTTTGGCGAGGTTGGATAAAATTGATATAGGACGGAAATCATTCGGAGAAGAGGGATTAGGGATTTTGTTTAAGGATTTTACGATTGCTTGTTTCCAAGCTGAGGGAAAGACGGAATTTTGCAGTGAAAAGTTGTAAATGTGAAGGAGAATAGGGAGGATACTTGGGAGGCAGGTCTTTACTATTTTTATAGGGATGCTATCACAGCCAATCGACTTGGTTTTGATTTTCAAAATAGCAGACAGGAGGCAATCGGGGGTAATGTCGGAAAAGAAGAAGTTAGAGGGAGCAAAAGGGATTGGGCTCGGAAGAAAAATATGGGAGGAAGGTGATTGTGATACGGAAGAGAAATGTGCATTAAACTCATCGGGAGATGCAGGGAAAGAAGGATTGGTCTGGGATGAATTGCAGAGGGATAGTTGGCGCAGAAGATGCCACTTGGATTTCGAATCAGAGGTAGCGGCAAAGGCGTCGTGGAAGTAACGAGCACGAGCACTGCGGAGCTTCGATTGGGCCAAGTTTCAGAGGCGAGTGTAGATTGCACGGTCTTCGGGAAGACCAGTACGCCTCCGAGCCGCCTCACGTCTTCTTCTCATGTCCCTGATTTCATCACTAATCCAAGGGGCAGGTGGACGTCGGAAGGTACGGGTTTGTAAGGGAGCATGTGAGTCAAGAAGGGAAAGGAGGTTTGAGGAGAGGATTTCCACCATAGTGTCTATAGAGGAAGAGGAATATAGTGGGCTCCAATCAAGCATATCCAGGTCTGTTTGGAGGTTTTCATAATTTAGTGAGTCAAGTTTACGATACGATATAGTTCGAAGGACAAAGGTGGGTACATACATATTGTAGGAGATAAGTATCAGGTCATGTTGGGAGAGGAACGTTACAGGATGTTGGGAAGAGCATAGGAGCTTTTCAGCTGAGTCTATTATAAATAAATCTAGCCAAGTGTCACCAAAGCAGGAGTGATGAGTGGGATTGAAGGGAACTATATGGAGGTTAAAGGATGAAAAAAGGTTTTCAAGATATAACTTTTCTCGGGATGAAGAGAGGAAATTGGCGTTAAAGTCTCCTGAAATGATTACTCTTTTATAAAAAGGAAGGAAATGGTAGAGAGCTGTCTCTAGTGAAAGGTCAAATGGGATATTAGGAGGACGATACACCACAGCAAAAAGGAGATTGTCCCGACCACAGGATATCTCTACAAGAAGAAACTCAACTTGCGGAATGAGCGAAGGAGGAGAAGTGGCCAAGATCTTGGTTTTTAAGGCAGTGTGAACGTAGAGTCCTATTCCACCACCTGTGCGGTCGATTCTGTCATGACGAATAAGGATAAGGATATGATATGATAAGGGATATAGGGTTTAAGCCAGGTTTCGGATATGGAGATTATGTGAAAGAAATTTTTGGTGAAGTATTCTTGAAATTCATCGTAATGGGCTGGGAGTGATTGGGCATTGATGTGACAGGAAAGTAAGATATTAGTCATATTGGTAAATAAGAAGGATTGTAGAGGAAATGGACATTCATAAAGACACCGGGATAGAGAACAGTTTTATATTCCCAAGTACTATTAAATAAAATGAAACTATAGTAAAGGAATAATGAAATATATGAAAACCATGAAGCTACATAAAGACAAAATATTAATAACCAAAAAGGAAAGAATTTAATGGAAAAAGTAAACGAAAATAACAAGAAATTACTGAGAAAATTAAAAAAAATAAATTCCAATATAGCTATAATAGATGATACCAGGAAGAAGCAGAAAACGTCGCCAGAGGGGAAGCCAGGGCAATGCGATGGAATGTGTCATCCAAAGACCTCCAGGTCATCAGGCATGTTAATGATGATGACGGGCTGACCATCATCTCTTCGACAACGCACCCTTCCACCTCCGAACCAGGCGTACTTTATTTTCTCTTCCTTCCTCTTCTGCCTGGCAAGATAATAAAGTTTTCTGTTCATCGGGCTCATGTCTTCGCTGATGTAGATTGAGTGGGCATCATTTTCTTCCCAGCCGATGTGTCGGGTCATAAGGTCCCTTTTAACTCTTCTTAATACAATATAGCAGGAGTAATTAATACGACAAAAAAATTGCTTGACTATTAATAAATTAATATATAGATTTTAATTTAATATCTGTATGGAATTAATTTTTATTTTGCTATTTAGTCCATACATTCCAGCTTGCATTAATTAGGCTTTTATTTACGCAAAGAATTACAGATACCACAATTCTTCGAACTTCAAGAAAAAAAAACAAAATTGTTAAAACATATGTTTTGACCCATTTTATCCCTGTTTATGTAGTCCATTGTGTGTTTTAATGACTAATGCATGTATTGCAAGGTAGCACAACCTCAGAGGGAGAGGTAAGAGTGGGGTCAAATTAAATGATTATAAATTGACAACCATATAAAGTTAATAATCCACTTATAATTACGTATGCAAGTACGAAGATATTTAGTTTTGTTTTCTTTTTTTTGATACCACAATTCTTCAAACTTAAAAAAAAAAGCCAAAATTGCTAAAACACGTTTTGACCCTTATATCCCTAATTATGAAGTACATTGTATGTTTTAATGTCTAATGCCTATAATTTAATACGGGCATGTGCAATATATTGCATAGAAGGATAAATCGGGAGTTTTTAAGCCTTTGGTAAACGATATATTCATCTGAAGTGGCAGGCGAACCTCCTGAGTGGTCCAATTGTAACAGAATCCTAGGAGTAACTGTTTAACATTTTTTTGAATGGGACAACAATCTGGCTGTCTGGTCAATCCAAATTGACCAGGAAAATATAGCTGAAGTTACTGTGTCAAAAGCCGAAGGAATCTTAGGCGATTCTAATTTCTTCCTATGTATTTAGATGCTAATGAGCCAGCTGCACCACCATTTGCTGCATTGGAGGTAGTGAAGCGTTTCTTTATAAGTATGTTCATATAAGAAATATTTGTTGTGTATATACCTGCATACAATTTTTTTTAAAGGTTTAATTTGTTTAGTGTAAAAGAGAATAATCATTAACGTATTTTTTTTGCTAAGAATATTTCTTTTATAAAAATACTACCTCTATAATCACTTATAAATGTTTGTGTATGTGTGTGTGTATATTCTTTTCTTTTTTTTCTCACTAAAACTAAAATATTTATCACATCCTGAATGAAAGAAGCAAAACTCAAAAACAATGTTTGGGTTAAAATCAATATTAAGCATGCAATAAAATCTTTAAAGAACCCCTAAAGTTTATCCATCAGGATGGGCATTGATCATTAACATCATGTTACTGCTAGATCACTTGATTTGTCTATTGTTTTACCCTATTAGTGGGTTGCCTGTTGGACTGACAGGTGTGCAATAAAAAACTTATAATGATAACTACTTTGAGAAGTGCCCAGATCAACTTATATGTTATGAGGTTTAGAATTGGTGGTTCCATAAATTCAAATAAATACAATGCATATGGTTTTAAAAAATCAGTCACATAAATCCATATTTATTAGATAAATATTCATATAAATACACATTTGATTAACTATCCTAATATATTTACAGTTGAAACTAATCTTTTCTAGGAAATGATTCTCTAAATCCATACATTAAAAAAGAAAATAGCTTTTCATTCTGATTTAGAAAGAACAATTTAATTTTCAACATACGTATTCAGTGATGCTTTCATTAAAAATGTTATGGTCCTTGAAAAATTAATGATGAGTTGTGATGCAAAGGAAGTTGGTTAATTAGCATTTGAAAAAAAAGGAGAAAGATCAGATAACGTAAATTTGTGCAATTATTATAACAAAAATGAAGTTATAACTAATCTTTAATCTGTTAACATACTTATATTTTTAAATCAGCAACTTTTCTTTATAGATATAAAGTGTAGATTATCTGCTGTGAATAAGGAGGCTAAATTAACAACTGCATTGTAAATTTTTATGACTTATACACTGTGTATAAATGGAAGACAGAAACAAAAGTGGTAAAAATATATTGTAATTTTAAATTACAAGATTCTTATAACAGCCAACTTTAACTTAAATGGCTTCCTTAAACAGTGAGAATTTGCAACAACCACTTATTCACAATAATGGCCTAAAATTGCTCTAGTTGGCAAAGCTATCTACCAACTAGCATTATTAAAAGCATAGTTTGGCTAGTTATACAATCATTTCAGCAAAATTTATAATTAAAAAAGACAATAAAACTTGTCATGATTAGTAGGAAACTACTGAATACAGTTTATAAAAAATACAGACTTTTAAGATCAATAAAAACTATGACAGTAACTATCAATCTAAGAAGAAAATGTAAAATATTAGGTAAGAATTTTTTTGTTTTTACAGTACAATATATAATGACTAGTAGAATAAAATACATTATTCAAATTTAATGTGTATGAACACATCAAACATATCCGATTTAATAAATTAATGTTGCATAATAGGTGATTTCCAAGTTCTAAAAAATATTAAGACTTAAAAAGTTATAGTAACATTAAATACAATTACTAAAAATCAAAGGTTACATCTAAAGATTTATCAAATAACATGTTTTTAACACAGACAAACTATCTGTTTGTTAGTACTATATGTTGAGTATACTATACTAACATAGGTTGAGTAAGTAAATGTAATGTATACCTAGGTATACATACATAGGTATGTTAACTAGTTAACATTTTCATGAAAGGCAAACAAATTATTTTTTTTAAAGTACAATGTTATCAGATAACTATTGATAAGAACTTTTAGAGTCAAACAATAAAGGTATTAAATATACAGTAGAAACCCGCTTATCAGGAACTTTTTTTTTTGTACTTATAAAAATTAATATCTTGGAAGTAATATTGTAGGTTGCTTAAAATGTCATAGAACATTGCGAAGAGGCAATTCATCGTATAAGGTACTGATAAAACAGAGCCAAGCATTGCTGTGAGAAACAGTGGTATACAAGTGCCAAACAAAAATTTTTAATTAAAAACTTATCAAAATACCTACATATGCTTATATTTACTTTATGCTTACATTTACTTTACTTTATTTATGCTTACATTATATAATATAATTACATATTTATGTAAATATTTATATTTGTTTGCAACTTGCTGAAATAAATGTCATTAATATCAAGATTTTTTTATTTACTGATAATACTATTCAGAACAGCTCTTACCACATTATACCGGATAAACAAGATTCTACTTTAGCTGAAAAATGTCTTACCATGTCATTCTTCAACAACCCTAAGTTCACAACTTAGATGCTGTATTAGAAAGATAAATCTTATACGTTCCTCAACTTATTCCCTCAACAATTTTTTTTAACCCAAAATGACATTACAGCTCATCTTTGAAATCCTCAATGTTATGAAGATGCTCTCCATAGTCTGTAACTTCACTTCCAACAAATATATCATGGTTTTCAATGACTTCTTCAAAAGAAAGCAAATTGTCATGATCTTCATCAGCAGAAGCAAACAGATGTGTAACCTCCTCTTGTGCTATTTCACTAATAAAACCAATGTTAACATTCAGACAATAAATTAATAACCAATAAACTAATTTCCAGTTAGACAACTTACTCATTACTTGGAACAACCCATGATAAGATTTCATTGGGATTTAATTTTCCATCTCTGTCCTTGTCAAAATCATTATCAAATTTATCTTTCTCTGAAATTAACCATTCTTTGTCATGATCTCTACCTAGAAAAAAATATGACCACAATAAAAATGATGAACATAATGTATCACCTCGTTTTATAAGTTAGGACCTATATAAATAATTTTAACAATAGTTGATATTTGATTAAATCAAGCAAAAAATTAGTTGTTGTTAAATCAGAATACAATTTCAATTGTTGGGTTATTTTTCCATTATATACTGAACAATGTGTAACTACAATGATATGCATATGGGTAGCACTTTGAAAAATAAATGTCTAACAACAAAAAATGTACTTAATTTTGCTGCATTAAAACTAACAGTCATAAAGGGACTTTAAACTTAATACAGATAAAACTCAGAGGAAAATCGAATGAGATGGCTTGGACACCTACGAATTGAACTGAGCATAATTGCTAGCAAAGCTTAGCGAGCTAAAGTGCAGGGAAAGCGAGGAAAAGAACGACCTAAAACTAAATGGAAAGATGAAGTAAAGAAAGGCTTTCAAAAAAGAGGACTTCACTGTAAAAAAAGAAGGCAACTAGTGGAAGACCAACAAAACTGGATAGGGCTCTATAGTCTTCCTCACTGAGCTTAAATGGTTCATAGGATTGAAAATTATGATGATGGCAGCCAAACTCAGAAATGAAACACAGATATTATTTTGAACTAGAGGATATATTCATCAGGAATTAGCCAGGATGAATAAAAATTGCATTTCTTTTTGTTATCTATTTTATCACCAACATTTTAGCCTATATCAAATCATGAGGGCTGAAAAGCAACGAGGAAGAAGAAAAGTAGATATGTATAGAGACAAGATATACATGTGTACCCACAGACAAGTACAGCAAAGATCTCAGCCCAATATGTCAGGAGTTTCTAGACTGTATGCCACTGCATGCTGTCCACTTTTACTTTTCAGATAAATGGGCGAACCACTGCCTGATCTTATATCATAGTATTAAAGATTCATCTCCACAAAAAAAACACTAACTTCTGCAAATTAAAGAGTACCCATCAAAATTAAGAAATTTGAACATTTTGAAGAAAAGCAATATTTTTTCAGTTGGATGCATGTTATTAACAATCAGAGCATCAACGTTAGCCTTGACAGAGCTCAATTTGGTACTTAAATCCTCTTCAACACAGAGTGCTTTTGTCCTTGCTACGTAATAGTCGTTGATTATTTTTATGAATTGTAGAGATCATATTTATTAATCTTATAATTTATAAATTCAATGATAATTTTAAAAAAATTGTTATCCCTCATTAAAATTGTTAAAAAGATAATTTTATCCATGATTTTTATTTAATTCCTTGTCCACGTATCACCTGGAACGTCCTTGCTAGCCACCGTCTAGAAATTCCTGCAATATATCATTAAGCTACTGACAAAAAAGTTAAAAGTGAATGGAAAAAATAATAATGAGTTTAGGCGTAATAGCAGTTATTTTTTACTTTGTTGTTTGGGATTAAGGTCCAATCGAAACCCGAGGGTCCAGGTAATTCCCTTTGAATGATCCTTAAAACAATTTTAGATTATAAGTTAGATGATTCATAATTATTAAAATTAATGTAAACAATCATGCTACTATATAAAAGGATACTTTTATTAAAACTTTACTAAATTTTAACTATATCATCTTCATGGTCCCCAGAAGGTTTAGTAACAATAAAATCTAGCAACTTTTCATTATTTTATAAAAAAAAAAAAAAATTATTAATAAATTGCGGAAAAAAAAAGTGGCCGGTGCAGAGACAGGTGCGTACGTGTTGTAGCCATGACAACTTCATACTCGTGGAAGCAAGTTGACTACAATAACTTATTAATAAGTGTTAAATTATTGGATAAAACCATTATTTTGCGAATATAGTCGGAGGGTAAGACAAATAGTGTGAAAATGTGAAACTTATTTGAATAAAACTTTTTGTCATTGTGACCCTGTTTCGTGAATATGTATACAAGCAATGAGATCGATTATTTTGTATTTGAGAGGATTCATGACCTTAATAACCTTTGAGTTATTATAATCTGTGTTGTCAAAATATTTAATTGTTTGTCTAGCTCAATTTTTTACTGAATTAAAGTGGTAAAAATACTATTTTTGTATTTTTTTTTTCCAGTGACTAAAACCATAATTGGGACGGGCCCCACCCACGAGCAATTATTAAAAAAATTAAAGATTGTTCAGGGAAAGTGCCATTAAATTTATAAACTTAATAGTTATAAAAAAAAAAAACTATAGGATATAATAAAACATGCTTAAAGTCTTCACGCATTTGGAGCAGTATCCACCAACATGCTCATATATATACATATACAAACATGCTCATCTTGCAGGAGGAGACCCTGAATTTCTGATTCAGTTACTAAAAATTGGTGATAGAACAGTAGAAAATGAAGATGGCTACATTATTGCCAGTGAAAGAAATAGGTAAGATAGTGACTATAGTGTATGTCCTGATTTCTAAAATTATCCTAATATTTTGTATTTAATGAATAAATAGTATCTTTGGTTGTGTGAAAGAGCCATAATTTCGCCTAGAAATATAGAGACAGAGATAATAGATAACGTTACTTTTGAATTGATCAATGATAAAAGCCGATATTATCTATCGCTTGATACAGTTTTAAGCACTGGTTATATTGTCCATTATCTGTATGAGTTTTTTTAAAGTACCTGGATTACCAACACATACATTGAAATTAAAGTTCTCCAATTCTGCTGTTATGTAATCTTCAACCACCCAACCTCTGTAATGATACCAGGTTACAAATTAGAGCTCTGTGTGATAATAATTAGAGTTTCTTTTGCTATTACAATTAACAAATCGCAAGGCCAAAATGAATACATTGGAGTAGTTCTTCGTACAGAATTTTTCTCCCATGGCAAGTTGTATGTAGAATTTTCCACAACTGAAAATCCTAACAATCACCTCATTTTGATGCCAACAGGTGACAAAACTCAAAATATAATTTATTCAGAAGTCCTGTTAATTTATTTATATTTTTCTTCCAATAAGTGTATTGTTAATAATAGTCAATCATCACAAATATATAGAATGAATATGGGGAATCCATATTTTTCTCATGGGCAATTATACACTGCATAGTCCCCTGCAGGAAAACCAAGGGATTTTTTTATGATTATGCCAAATGAAATCATCAAAAACATTGTATATACAAAAGTACCACTACAAATTTAAAATTGAATAAAACAGTAATTACAATTTGCGCGATCCAAAACATAAAAATACTAATGTGTATATAAATATCTAATTTTAAACTAAATACAATAATTAATCTCAAACTTTCAATTGAGTCCATTTATGGAATATATACTCAAATCTAGCAGTAAAGAAGCATAAATCTAGTTCAGTATAAATGAAAAGGTGATTTTTAATTAAATGTTGACAATAATAATTATTATAAAATTGATGCTGGTATTTGGTAAATCAAAATCAATTTACTAACTTTGTACCAGAAAAATTTAAAGCATAAAGTAGAATGATTTCAGTTGAAAAAAATAGGTCTCACCCTTATCTCCAATAAATTCTTGGAAATCAATCATGCCATCATGATTGGTATCTTTTTCATCAAGAGTATTTCGGAGAATATGAGGAAGCATTTCTGGAGCCTCTTCAGGATGGGAAAATGAGACAAATTCCTTTTTATCCAAGAATCCGTCTTTATTAACATCAGCAGCTTCAAACATTACTTTGTCTTGTTTCAGCATCTGTCAAATCAGCAATATTGACGATAATTATTTAAGAATAAACAATTGTAACTCAATGACACGTCGAATGACCATCTTAAAAAAATCCACAACTGGTGATCTTTTACTTCTAATAAAGAACTAATAATGAATTTAAAAAGTTGCAAATATATAGATGAATAAAATAGGAATTTACAGTGTCCATGTCTCCTTCTCCTTCTAAATCATCATCTGATCCATAAGTATCTTCTTTATACTCTTCCCACGTAACTTTCCCATCACTGTTTTCATCAGCATCTTCAAACCTGTCAGCAGACTCCTCTTCTGTTAACATCCTATAAAAGTTAAAAGTTGAAGCAATAACAAAATAAATAACAAATATTCCCAGCACATAATTTTGATAATTATAATAATTTAAAGTTTTTTATTAAGACTCAGAAATACACCAGGGCAACAAGGTCAGAATTTAATTAAAACTATTATAATTTATTTTCATATAGAATAATTAAGCTTAATTATTCTGTAAGGAAAAGAATCATGGAACGTATAACGGAAGAACAAGTAGGATTTAGGAAAGGCTTTTCAATTTTGGATCACATTCACAAAGTAAATCAAATGATTGAGAAAGTTAAAGAATATAACTTCACTCTGTATTTCTGTTTTCTCGATTTGAAAAAGGCATTTGACAGTGTCCTATATACTGGCGTTATTAAAGCTCTAAGAATCATAGGAATTGAAGAGAAATACGTGAGAATTATTGCAGAATTATACAAAGATATATGTCATGACAGAAAAGAAGGGTCAAATCTTTAGCATTGAGAAGGGTGTTAGGCAGGGGGATCCGTTATCTCCCTTATTGTTTATTCTGGTGTTGGAGATGATGTTCTGGTCTCTTAGATGGGGAAAAAACAGGCTTAATAGTAAATGGTCGATGGTTAAGCAACTTACGTTTTGCAGATGACATTGTAATTTTTGCCAATGATACCCACCAAATAAGAGAAATGCTTAAACAGCTTCTAAAACTGCGAAGAAATTTGTCTATACCCAAATTATAACAAGATAAAACTAATGACCAATAGTTTTCAAGGGAAGAAATAAAAATGAACGAATTCATCCTGGAATACGTGGAGAATATGTCTGCTTGGACCAGTTAATTTCCTTTTCAGATAGAGCAAAGTTCAGAGGAGAATAGCATTTGGATGGAACAAGTTCTGGTCTCTGAAGTACATAATGAAAGGTATCGACTAAAATGGCAGGTTTTCGACAGATGTATTATGCCAGCGGTGACCTATGGCTCCCAAGCATGGTCTTTGACAAAAGCCCAAGAGAAGAAGATCAAGGTGTGGCAGAATAGCATCGAGAGAAGTATAATGAAAGTGAAGTAAAGGGGAAAAATCAAATGCAAAAAGTTAAAAAAAGAAACAGGGCTCAAAGACACACTGTTGCAGATAAGAAAAAGCAAATGGAAATGTGCTGGACATCTCCTGCAGTGCAATGACAACAGATGGTCAAAAATAGTCATGGAATGGACACCATATGACCGAAAAAGGATGAGAGGCAGACAATTGAAGAGATGGAGAGATCCATGTAGGATTTTGGCAGAACCCCTCTGTTGGAGTGCTGCTAAGGATAGAATTGTGTGGAAGAAAAAATGGTTAGACCTTACAAATCCCGCTTCCCAGTAGGGCTAGTCACCCAGGGAAGTGTTAAAAACTATTATTCCCAAAGGAAGGCCTATGCAAGAAAAAAGGGGGAAACATGTGCTTATAAGTATTTAAACATAATGTAAAGAATTGTTTCTGTTTTTTTTTTTTGGTACATATTTGTAAATTTATGTTTTATAATATTTTTATTTATGCATAAATAAAGGCTATTTTCATTTCATTTCATTCTGTAAATAACCAAAATTTGCTCATTTTAAAAATTAATATAACATCTACCTGATGCATTTACATGATTAATATAACATTCATGCATTTTACTTATTAAAAAGCACAAATATTAAATTATAATATGGAAATATCAACTCAAGGTATGTTCGAGGCAGTTGCATAGTAATAACAATTTCAGTATTACTAGTTGTAATTAATGTATTTTATCTAAGAAACTTAACATTCAACCCATAGTAAAGTAGAATTTTATCTCCATTTAACTTCTTTTTATGGGTTTCCTACCTTCTTCCTGTTTAAATATTTGAGTATAAACAAAAATAAAAAATGTATGTAACAAATGCATTGAAAATAAAACTACCAATCACAACTAAATTAAATCAATATTAATGAACATTTCACATGCAATTATATAAAAAAAAAAAAATATCCTAAGAAAAAAATTATGAATTTATAATGTTGATTCAACAAAACCTAGTCATTAAATAACAAATATACAGCAAAATATAAATGCATGGATTCCAAAAATATTTGATTAACTGGATTTCATAAGTCCAATCAATGGACCAGAATCGTTTTCTAAGGTAAAAATATTACACTATGACAAACATTAACTATCAGTAACTAAATGTAGTATTTATATATAAATATTTTTAAAAAATCATTGACCGTTAAGTAGAATGAAAACAGTATTTTGCTCATGCCACGCATTAACAAAGTTATTTGAAGATCAGCCTTGGTCTCTTCAGAATATTTTTTTTTGTATATAATGAAAAAATGGCCCAAATCCAATTAAGATAACAAAATCTAACAATAGCAAATGATGAAAATGATTACAAACAAAAAAAGTCATTCTCGCATGAAAGATAACACATCTACTCATACCTTTAAAATGAGTTGAAGAGAAGTATTGAAAATTAATAAATCAATTTTATTTCCTAATACCTTGCTTAACTAACTGATCTATTAATAGTTTCAAATCACCAGAACTATATTGATTGTTCATAATCATAATAAAAACTCTTGAAGCATGAATAGTACTTACTTAAATGATCTTAAAATCCAAGCCCTTAATTCATTTCGGTCAATATGCTCATCTTTGTTCAGATCCATTTTTACTAGTAAAATTCTGAGTCTTCTCTTTGACTCTTCAGGAGAAAGATGGTCATATTCTTGAGCCTCTTTTACACTTCCTACAATTTCATGCAACATGATAGAATAAACATTTTAGAAAAGTAATTCATAGAAACGATCTTGTAATCCTGTGCCCACCAATAATTGCTTCATGATCAAATTCAGAATGATGTTCTCCTTCAACAATATGATTATGGTCTCTTGGAACAAAAGATCCATCTTCAACTCTTTCTTTATGAATGGAATGTATATGTGCTGGAGAAGCTGGAGTAACTTCAAATGTTAAATGACTAATAAAAATAATAGCAACTATGCTCTTTAATTCACAATTGCGTGAGAACATTTTCAATTATGTTAGAATTTAAATTAAAATGTATATGTAGCTTTACAAAAGCATAATAAGAAATAGTGTAAAGTACAGGTCACGTAAAATGCGCTTGCTATAATCCTAATCCGAAGGATTTGACAGTCGACGCCCCCAAAGATAAAACAATCAGAAATAGCTCTAGACCGGTCAAGAGATTCTTATCCAAGAGAGCATGAAAAAAACCTCTAGTGAAGGTTACAGAACTGTTGTAGATGTAAACATAACATGTAAATTTGCCTGATGCAATATTTTATTTTATAATTTTCTTCTGTGAAATTTAAATTGATGAGCTTCTTTATCCACTTACTGATTTTAATTTATTATTTTTAATAATTAAACAATAAAAATAAAAATTTTAACCCCTCAAAATCTGAAGTTTTACTTTTCAAGATATCAAAAATCTAATATAAAATAAAATCCGTTTGCCATACGCGGCTTTTCTCTGAGACTATTTGGCCGATTGTTTTCGAAATTTGGTACCAAAGTCCCAGGTCAGCCCAGAATAATATTAGGAACCCGACATTTCCATCCGCCATTTTGTTTCAAAATGGCGGCCGATTAACGGTTTCATAAGTCCATATCTCGGGTAAGAAAATAGAGGGAAAATATAAAGTCTTTTGGAATCATTTTATAGCAAATGGTGGTTGTTTACTAAAATAGTTAAATCTTCCCATCTTGGGATAGTTCAAGAAACGAAGTGGCAAGTTTTAAGTAATTTATAAAAACTGGCAAGAATATGATTTTGGAGGCCCATGGCAGTCAAGTGTTGAGGTTCCCTAAGCTTCTTACTCTGTGAGTAATACATAATAATACAATGTTAATTATCAATTTTATTACTCCATATGATATAATTCGAAATATTATTTTAGTGTTTAGAGGGTTACTGGCGATCACTCCTTAGGTTATGCTGTACTAATTTATAGAGTCAAATGCATTTCTAAAATTGACAAATGTTGCGTAAATATAGCTTCCTTTTTTATGAAGATTCATACTGACAAGGGCTGTTAGTGAGAAGATGTGGTCAGCAGATCCCCTACCCTCCCTGAAGCCGTTCTGTTCCTCGGGAAAAAGATGTTCACTTTCAACCCAGGTTAGAATTCTACGAGCCAGGATAGCTGTAAATAGCTTTGGTATACTATTTATTAACGATATTCCCCGGTAATTATCCATATCTTTTTTATCTCCTTTTTTTTTGTATTAAATTAAGTTTCGATTTTGACCACGCATTTGGGGTTTTTTCCGTATCCATTATATTATTGAATAAATTCAGTAAATAATGTTCCCATTCTGGGGTTGAATTTTTGAGAACCTCACATGTGATTTTATCGAATCCGGGTGCTTTATTATTTTTTGTTCGTTTAATGCAAAGCTGCAGTTCTTCCAGTGAAAAGGGTTGATCCAAAAAGGGATGGGTGACAGAAAAGAACAGATTCTCCGACTTTAATTTCTGCCCATTCAGAGCTTTGTAGTGTATCGTCCATGAGTGGATGTCTATATCATTACTATAGAGGGTTGGGGGCCTGAATGATTTTATCGTTTTCCAAAACTCAGCACTGCTCTTTACATTTTGCAGCTTTTTGATGATATTGTCCCGGAATTGGCATTTTTTAAACAGTAATATTGCCTTATATTGTTTTTTAGCATTAAGATAATCGTCCAGCGAGCTAACTGAATATCCCTCTTTGATCATCATCCTATATCTTTGCTGGACAAACCGTTTCAGCTGGCAGCAATCGAAGTCAAACCATTTATTTTTGGAAACCAGAGTAGTTTTGCTATAATTGTTTTTACGAAGCATTAAGCCTGAGTTTATTAGTTAATCAGAAATTGATGTTATGAAATTGTTGTACAGTTCATTATTGTTATTAGAATAGAAATAAATACCAGTTTGATAAATTTTGTTTTTCCTGAAAATTTTGAATTTTGTTTGGGTCCCATATTATACCCTCCCATGTTTCAAGGCATTTTTTTTTCGACTACTTTATTAGCAGCAGAAAGAGCTATGGAGAGTTTACAAGCTAAATGGTCAGATAACTCGGAGAAGATGTGTACCCACATATTCTGAAGCAATGGTATACAGTTTTCGTCTATCCACACTAAATCTACTGTACTTTTACTTCTTCCAGAAATGTAAGTGTATTTCCCAGGTCTGTCCGAAATGGATCGTCCGTTACAAAGATATAAACCCATACTTTCCATTATTTCTACTATTAGCCTACCGCGTTGATTTACATTAGCATGGCTAACAATTCTTGTTTACTGTTTGCAAACAGATAGTCATCTAAGTTATTTAAACCGCCCACGTGACCGTAGAAGTCTCCACACAAGATTATAAGATGGTCAGGATTATTGGCTATATATTGGGAAATAAAATCATTAACATCATTCAAGATATTGTGGCGGACGCTGAGTGGTGGGAGCAGTCAGCGGCCGGGCAGTGGTGGGGAGCGCCGCCTCCCACTCCTGCCGGCCGGCTATAAATAGGCTTGCTCGCCTCACTAAGCAGCATTCTTTTGGATACAGGGCTAGTGTTGAAGAAACACTACCTAAGATTCAGTCTCTTCAGACTGTAGGCGAAGTGGACTCAGCGGTGGAAGTCATCACCACGACCATCCAGGACTCAGCCAAGAGGAACATCCCCAGATTCAGCCCGCAGCCCAACGCGATCAGGAAACCTCCACGGCACATCCTCGCTCTGATTGGCCAGAGGAACAACCTGAGGAACATCTTTCAGCGCACGCGCGACTAAAGCTTGAAACCGGCCATCAACGCGATGACTCGGCAGATAGCTAGCCTCATGCGTGACTGGAAGACCTCGCTCTGGCACGAACAGTTAAGAAGGACTCATGACGACCATCGCCAGTTCTGGAGACTCGTCAGGACCTTCGTAACCAAGAGGAGGACTGTGCACCTGACTTCAGGAGGTGACCTGCTGACACCTGGGGAACAGGCTGAACTCCTGGCTGACAGCTATGTCGCGAGGGAAGAAACTCGGCTGGAAGATGCTCCCGGACTCCCAGAGGGACCACTACCGTGCCCCAATGAGAAGCCCATCTTTTCCACTTTTGGCCAGCTTGAGTCTGTACTACGCCGTACTAAAGGAAACAAGGCGTCAGGACTGGACGATATCCCGTATGTGTTGTTGAGGATGCTCCCTAGGAGGGGTAAAGCCTTCCTACTGAACATCTTTAACTCATGTATACGAATCTCTCACTTTCCTGATGTCTGGAAACGGGCGATCGTAGTGCCGCTACTCAAGCCGGGGAAAAATGGAAACCTACCGGAGAACTATCGGCCGATCAGTCTACTCTCGCACATGAGCAAGATTTTTGAAAGACTCGTTCATCACCACCTAATGAAGCACTGCAGCGAGGAAGACATCATCCCACCGGAGCAGACTGGCTTCCTGCGAGGAGTATCCTGTGAGCACCATCTCGTGAAGCTACAAGCCCACACCGTAGAGCATATGCAGTTGAACAGAGCTACGGCGTTCATATCCTTGGACTGCACTCAGGCCTTTGACTGTGTGTCACACGCACTTCTACTCCGACGTCTGGAGGAGTTCAGGTTTCCCGCCTCCCTATGCCGATTGGTCGAACGCTATCTTAGCGGAAGATCATTCGTCGTACGGGTCGGTGAGAGCCTATCGACTCCACACGATACCACCTATGGAGTACCTCAAGGGTCTGTACTGGGACCAATACTGTTTGTCGTTTTCACGGCACCAGTGGTCGCAGTGAAGCATCCAGGGGCAGTAGTAGCAGCCTATGCCGACGACATCGGCATCTACGCCACCAGCGTCAACGCCGAGAACGCTCTCACAACGGCAGAAAGAGCTTCAGCTACTATAGTAGAAGACCTGAGAGAGATCGGCATCAGGGTGAATCCGGCGAAGACGGATGCCATCGTGATGTCGTTCCAGAGAGGGAAGAAACCGCTACCCAGGACTTTCACCATGGAAGATGAAGACCGGCCTCTCTCGACCTCCATTCTCTACCTCGGCGTCACCTTAGACAGGCACCTCACCTTCTCTGGTCACGTCAGGGAGAGACTCAAGCTTGCCCGGCTGAAGTCGCATAGGCTGTACTACCTGCTGACGTCGCCGCAGCTCTCTCTGCGGCTGAAGCTGCAGATATACAAGGCCATAATAAGACCAACTATGCTCTACGGTGCACCACTGCTCCGCCACCTGTATAAATCAACATTAAAACGACTGCAGAGTTTCCAGAACTCCGTCCTTAGGCGGATAGTCAGAGGTACCTCACTCCAGCGAGCGAGAAACGCCACCATATATGAGGAGCTCCAGCTACCCTCGGTACCAGAATACATAGGTCGTAGGCACATCAAGTTCTTTGATGGGCTGAAGGCCTGTGTTAACCCTCTGTTCAGAGACATCGCCCCACCACCCAGGCCTGGGAGGTGGCAAGGCACTGTCCCCTTGGTTGACGTGCTCGCCGAGGGAAGGGGTCTGGACTCTGCAGTCTAAACCCATCTTTTTCCACCTCAATCCTGAAACTTGTAGAATGGTCCCTCCCCATTCTTTGTAAATAAATAAAGAAAGGCACATGCCGAATTAGATACCCCCGCACACAGCGGACCTAGAAATAAAATTTAATACCTTAAAATACCTTCGGGTAAAACAAGGAATTATTTGTAATTACTGTATATATATATGTTTTTGTCATTATATGTATTGTATTCTTTATAAATAAATAAAAATCTCGGAGGGAGAAAAAAAAAAAAAAAAAAAAAAAAAAAAAAAAAAAAAAAAAAAAAAAAAAAAAAAAAAAAAAAACTAAGCAGCATTCTCAGGGCTCTCCTGGGCCACTCCTAACCCAGGAGCGGCGCAGTGCCTTGACTGCTCTAACATCCGCGCCGCCCATCCTTCTTCAGCATACGGCCTTCTTGGTTGTAAGCTCCTAATAAAAATCTGTTATTTTCTTACCTTGGCTACCTTTTCTTTTTTACCTCATCCTTTCACTGAAGGCAGTGCGGTCTTAATCGGCCAAGTCTTCAACCCGCCAGTGAGGCTCTGATAGGCTAAGGCGGGGGTTCCTATCTCGGAAACGGTGCGGTCCTAATCGGCCTAGTTTCCAACTTACCGGTGAGGCTTTAATCAGCTGAGGTAAGGTGCTCCTCTCCTAAACCGAGACAGTGAGGCTCTAATCAGCCGAGTCTCAAACACGGCCGTGAGGTGCTCATCCACCGAGCCGTGGGAGCTACCTTCGGGTTACTCACCTCCTCCCTGAGCGGATTGTACGAGCACGCATAGTACCTGGGCCCTTCTGGTTCTAGAGGGAATTAGCAAACGTAGACTCAGAGTACACTGGTGACCCCGACGTGATCAACCGTCACCCGACGTGATCTTTCCCGACGTGATCAACCGTCACCCGACGTGATCAACCGTCACCCGACGTGATTTTCACGACGTGATAACGCCGTCACCGCCTAGGGAAGCAACCCGCAAGACTCACCTGTATCACCGGCCTTGCATACTTAGGAAGCATCATGATGTCCGACCCTCCTCAACCACAGGACGAAGATATGGACGCCGCAATTACAAGGCAACCGTTGTAAGACAAACCCGCTCGACTGCAACCAGGGACTTTTCCGCCTCCACGGTCATACACTCCGCATACTAAGGTCTCCGCGTGTAGAGGTGCCATTAGTCGCCTGCCAGCTTTCTGGAACCGAACCCGCATCTATGGTTCGCGCAGTTCGACCGCGTCTTCAACTCATCCATAATCTCCTCGTCTATCATGAAGCGGTACTATCCGTCTTACACATGGAGGTCCTTACACAGGAATCGGACATCATCAGCATCATTAGGAACCCCGGCAACACACTCTATGAGACCCTTGAGATCACCTGCTCAACAATTACGGCAACACGGAGCATAGGAGAATACAACAGCTTTTGGAAGGAGCAGAATAGGGCAATCAAAAACCCACACAACTCCTCATGCAACTGCAGATGCGTGGAGTAACAACATCAGTGACACTATGGCTACGGAACCTTCCCCGCACGATGCAGGAAATTCTGGCAGCTACAAGACTGGTTGAATTATCAATCATCTTCGGCACAATGAAGATGACCCCAGTCACACCACTGACATCATTGCCGCCAACACCTGAACCTCCAATAGCTGCAGCGAACAAACAGTCGACACCTCGCGCACTCCAGCCTCCGCCAGAAAGACACCGGCCTGCCGTCAGCCTTATATCAACCGACCGTAGAGGATACATCCAAAAGAAGACCATAGTAATTGCATTATATGTAAACAGAAAATTGTAATATATACTCCGTATTGTTGGGGGGGAATGGTGTGGCGGACGCTGAGTGGTGGGAGCAGTCAGCGGCCGGGCAGTGGTGGGGAGCGCCGCCTCCCACTCCTGCCGGCCGGCTATAAATAGGCTTGCTCGCCTCACTAAGCAGCATTCTCAGGGCTCTCCTGGGCCACTCCTGACCCAGGAGCGGCGCAGTGCCTTGACTGCTCTAACATCCGCGCCGCCCATCCTTCTCCTTCAGCATACGGCCTTCTTGGTTGTAAGCTCCTAATAAAAATCTGTTATTTTCTTACCTTGGCTACCTTTTCTTTTTTACCTCATCCTTTCACTGAAGGCAGTGCGGTC
Source organism: Rhaphigaster nebulosa (assembly GCA_948150685.1). Taxonomy (NCBI): domain Eukaryota; kingdom Metazoa; phylum Arthropoda; class Insecta; order Hemiptera; family Pentatomidae; genus Rhaphigaster; species Rhaphigaster nebulosa. The sequence goes on along the minus strand of OX411306.1, from coordinate 164,647,652 downwards.
TTAATCGGCCAAGTCTTCAACCCGCCAGTGAGGCTCTGATAGGCTAAGGCGGGGGTTCCTATCTCGGAAACGGTGCGGTCCTAATCGGCCTAGTTTCCAACTTACCGGTGAGGCTTTAATCAGCTGAGGTAAGGTGCTCCTCTCCTAAACCGAGACAGTGAGGCTCTAATCAACCGAGTCTCAAACACGGCCGTGAGGTGCTCATCCACCGAGCCGTGGGAGCTACCTTCGGGTTACTCACCTCCTCCCTGAGCGGATTGTACGAGCACGCATAGTACCTGGGCCCTTCTGGTTCTAGAGGGAATTAGCAAACTCAGACCCAGAGTACACTGGGAGTATATTACAATAATATAATATTTTCAAAATTACAACCTGGTGGTAAATATATATTCCCTAGTACTATGGTTTTGTTGAAAACTTTCAGTTTTTCTATTATCATAAATTGGTTTAATTCAATTATTGTTAAATTACTCGGGTCTTTTATTGCTGTTTTATTTACGAATATTAAACCACCACTCGCCCTACCAAATTGTTTAATTCTGACAGCACTACTTGATATTGGAATGTAATTATTTAACGGCGATGGTATAGTAAAGTTGAGGTCAGGTAGCCAGGTTTCAGCTATGCATATTGCTAAGTTATTAGATAAATCATGAAAATTTACATTGAAAAGATTTGAATACCCATTAATATTACAATAAATTATTTCATAGTTTGCTAGGTTAGTTTGGTTACTTGTATGTGAATTATTACCATAATTAGTGGGTGAAGTAGCAGATCTGTCCACAGGTAGGGATTTTCACGAAACAACAGGCGGCTCAGCGAGGTGTGTACTAGTCAGTGTGATCCTCTATTACCTCTTCCAATTCTAGCATCTAGGTCTCCCATTATTATTACTTCTCTTCCTATACTGGTTTCTCTTTCCAGTTTGGCATAAAATTGCTCTTTGTCAAATATAGGTAGGTGCACATACCTGTATAGAGCAACCTTGTCTACCGATAATTGCATATCAACAGTAAGAATTCGAGAAGTAACAGGAGTCCATTTTTCAACCTTTGAGCAAATGCTCTCTTTCAAGATAATACCAAATCCCTATTTTGCTCTTGTTCCTTTAGAATATATGAGGGTACTCCTGAGTATATAACGTCCAGTATAGTCTCTCCACTAACTTTTCTCTTAACTTCACTCATACAAAGGATATCTACTTTATATTTTTCCTTGTCCTCTACTATTTCTGCCTCCTTTCCTGTCTATTTAACCTCCTTATGGGTGATTGGCCCAGTATGAAGGATCCCCTCAGCCAAGGATCACGGTCTTGGCAGAGAGGCACCAGCAACCTACTCTGGAAGGATTACTCCTTACCCTTTTCTCTCGTTTGTTTACCGATCCAGTCCTCCGCAAGAATTGGTTACCACCTTGGACTGGGTTGCTCGACTTTTGCCGGGCCTACCCGGGACAGGTAAGAGTAGAGTTGGGGAAGAGAGGCTAAGTAGCCTCTTTTGGCTATGTGAGACGCATCACTCCGCCTTAAGCCCAGAGATGCTTTGCATTATATTTTTATATAGTTTTTGATGAAAGTTTATTATGACCTTCAAATAAAGTACCACTTCCGGCGATCATGTAGAGACCAAAAAAAGAGGTGCAATACTAGATATTACAGGATTACCAAACACAAAATTTCAACTTTCTACAGCTAACTATTTTTTATATATGCGAGATATGAGCTATCGTACAAGATTCTAGTCAAAATGGATTCAAGGATGTTCAAAATTGATATTTCCGTTGAAATCTGAAAATCGAAAATTTTCGCGAAATAAGGAACTAAAAAAAACCGACTTTGAAACTGTACACAAGAAACACTAAAAAGAAAGAAAGAATTTTTCTTACAAAAGTCTACCCACTCAGCAAAATGTCCTCTAAAAGACATCATGATCGAGAGACACGATGTCTAAGAGATAGCCGTTTTCAGTCCTCTATGAGATATCAAAAAGATGGCTTACAACATCATCCAAAAGATATCAGAAAGACATCTTTTTTTTAATCTTTTCGTCCATAAGACCTCTATAAGCCATCTAAAAGATATCAGAAAGATATCTGAATGACATTTTTTTTTTAACCTTTTTGTCCAAAAGATCTTTATATCATCCAAAAGATATCAGAAAGAAATCTGAATGATATCCGAAAGACATAATTTTTTCCCCCTTCCCGTCCAAAATATCTCTATAATTCATCTAAAAGCCATCTTTTTTTTATTTACCTTTTTATCCAAAGATCTCTAAAAGTCATCTTTATGATAACCCTTTTTTCTTTACCTTTTTATCCAAAAGATCTTTATAAGTCATCTAAAAACCATCTGAAAGACATCTTTTTTTTTTACCTTTTTGCCCAAAAGATCTCTCCCGTCTTTCCCATGGTAAACAAACGAATCTGGAAATTATTATTTTTTAGGAGAGCAGAAAAACAGTCGTACACTTCTGCTTATATGAGGCACCGTTAATAATTTTAATTTTTATGTTAATAAATGTAACAGCAACAAAAAAAAATTAAAATTATCGAAGGTTCTCCTTAAATACAGAAGTTTTTTTTGCTCTGTTAAAAAGTAATGATTTTCGCATTAATTAGTTTATCATGAGAACGAGGAAGTCATCTAAAAGGCATCTGAAATATATTATTAATATCCAAGAAAAAATACTTATTAAAATAAAATTTATTTGAACAACTTTAGTACAGTATTTTTTATTTTATAGAAGTCGATCACCCGCTTTTTGGAGATCATTTGGAGGATCACCTGATTTACACTAATTTCATTATGACTTTGTCGACATTAACAACAGTATCTGAAATTATTAAATTAATAAATTAATGAAACTATCCTCTTAGCATTTACAGACAAACTGAGTAACTTCGAAATCTAAATTAATTAAATTAAACTCGAACCATAGCGAAAATAATTTCTCGGTGGAACTCTACGAATTTCTATTCAGCCTGGAGTAGCGAGTAGAGTCCGTCTTTATTTGCTTCTTTGATTCCACTGTCTGTATTTTAATAGACCTCTCTTTGTATGTTTCGAGGGACTTATATCGGCATAGGCATTGGGCGCTGTTTTCTCTTGAAGTGTACGATTGATTTACATTACCAATATCTTCATCAAAATCTTCACTATGTGTGTGTATCTTTATAACAATGTTCTATATTAATCTCTGAATCGTTATCACAATCACTAGTACCAACATAATGACCAAATCTTGCTCCACTTTATTCAGCACATTCTTCTTCACAATCTTCATCGAAATTCGAAGAATTTTTCGGATGCAATCTTGTTCCACATTTTGATAAATATTTGCAGGCACGATGTGTTCCTCAGTCATTTTTTGACGAAGGCGCTCTGTTTTTCTGACGTTTATACAATTTATTCAACAACATTCTTTTGGGCATCTTATTTTATTCTGGAAACCAAAATTAATTAAATCAATTTTGACTTTTTTGCTTGTAAACTATGCTACACTATTCCTAATCTAACATAACAATATATGTATCAAAAAACATAAATATACCTGATTTTTTTTACATAAACGTTTTACAATGAGTTTTAATTCTATAGGTTAGGAAAATTATAACGATAAGGTCCATATGATTTTTTTGCGCATGCTCTCTAGTGCTTTCAAATTTTCATTATGTAAAATATATCATTATTTCCTATTTTTTGTTTCCTATTTAAGATGCTAGTTCGGAAGTACCTCCAATATAGCGGGTAGGCACAAAATCTCAGAGCCACACCGTAGGTAGAATTCCAAGCGTTTTCGACAGTAGATCGCCATAGGCACCTTCCTCAGAAATATAACAATAATTGATACAACTGTATGAGTTGCCGCACGACACTGTTGGAGTAATAAAGTAGTGATCCCTTGCGGGACTCTGGGTGATTGGATGTTGCGAAGTCCCCCTTGGCTAGGGGGGAGGACTGCCGGGAGTTTGAAAGGTATGGAATACCAATCAAGAGGAAGGGGGAGTCCAGGGACCTCCTAAAACTACAAATTCATTTATATTGTATAAGTCATTTAATTAATATTTCTATGACGCGGGGCCCCCAAGAGTGAAGGGTCCTCAGTGGTAGCCCTCTTCGCTACTCCTCGGATCCGCCTCTGGAGTTATAGATGACATCTATAGGCCCGCCGACATATCATGTACTTTTAGGGTACTCTGGCAGTGCAGGCTAATTTATAGGCTAATATATACGTTATTCATAGTTTAAAGAGAAAAAAAGTGTTGTCTATTGAGTATATGCTATCAATATTGATAATATTATTCGATAATATACTCGATTATTCAAACTTTCTCAGAAGGCAGGAAGAGTATTGTGAATAATTGTAGCTGCAAATATAAAGTAGTTCAAGCTCTACAAGTGTTATTATGAACCATGGAGAGAGACGAGCTTATTTTTTCCGCTCCTCCAGAGGGTCAGTGGGAGACGGTCTATCCAGAATTTTTTTCAAGAAAATAATTTATATTATGGCAATTATCATTTTAACACATAACACCACTTATGACTTTATAAGACTTTTTTTTCCTCATAAAAGTTATCTTTGTTAGCCAAATATTTTTTAGAGTGCGCCCCTTGGCATTGTGTCCCAAGAGGTATTCTTCGGTATCCAAGCCCGAGCTCAGCTGATGGAAGCCATTGGCGTAGCCTACTAGATTTTCTAGGGGGGGGCCTGGCTGAGGCCAGAGGGTCCCAGATACCGATGCAGATAGCTATCTACGTCCATGACGGCGACCCTGACCTTCTACAGTGAGACTATAAGATCTTGTGCCCACCCACCATGTTGGAGTGATACTTCGGAACATCTTTTAGCCATTTGTAGAAAATCTCTTGAATATGCCATCCGGTAGATCTCGTTTTTAGAATGACTGTTAGAGATCTTAAAAAAATATCTAAAAGATATCTTTTTTTAAGATGTCTAATAGATGTCAAAAAACAGATATCTTTTAGATGTCTTTTTTAAGATGACAGATAGATGTCTAACAAAAGGTATCTTTTAGATGTCCTATTTAAGATGTCTAATAGACATCCCAAAAAAGATATCTTTTAGTTGTCTTTTTTAAGATGTCTAATTGACATCCCAAAAAATATATCTTTTAGTCTTTTTTTCTTTCCCTTACCTATATACGAAGTATATAGTAAGGGGAAGTATTGCGATCGTGAAAATTTTCGAATTCGAGTTTTCGACGAAAATACACGTTTTAAGATCTACTGAGTCCAAATGGTCCAGCCTCGCAAAATGGTAGCCAACACCTCACGCAGTTGCAGAGGAAGAGACTGGCGACGATCCAGAGACTGGCTCTGCTTAGGGTCACTAAGACATACAGAACGGTGTCGCATGAGGCGGTGCAGGTGCTAGCCGGAGCGATGCCCCTAGACCTCGTCCTCAAGGAGGACAGAATAAAGTATAATGTGAAGAGGCAGGGGCTCGACGCGCTACCGGAGGGACTCCGTACCAGAATCGGCGAGAACCCCAACCAATGGAAGAAGATATTGAGGGAGGATACGATCGAGGAGTGGAATGGACGGTGGGTAGGGAGTCAGAAGGGAGCTACCCTAAGGAAGTTCTTCCCCACCGTCCAAGAAAGGCTGAAGGCAAGATGGGTCCTCCCTGATTACTGGGTCTCGCAGATGCTGACAGGGCATGGAGGTTTCCGGGGGAAACTACAGGAACATGGAAAGGACATAGACCCCCGGTGCCCCACCTGTGGAGTCCCCTGAGACTGCAGAGCACGTGATCGTGTCCTGCACTGCAGTAGAAGGACACCGAGCCAGGTTGTCGAGAAGTACCGGGATCTTCGCCCTCGCCGAGTCGGACTTCCCCCGTCTGATGGAGGAACAGGTGTACCCCTTCTTCAAGGACTTCGTGTACGGGTGGAAGGAGGTGGTGGGTCCTGAGCACTTCACACTGGGAAGGGCCAGACCACCCGACGTCGGCGAGCCTGAGGATGGCTGATGGGACCCGGACGGAGGCAGTGGACCGGGAAGGCTGAACCGGCTTCCGGACGGATGCAGTCAGTGAGAGGATCCGGACGGATGCGGTGGACCAGGAGGGCTGGACCAGTATCCGGACGGATGCGGCTGACCAGGAGGGCTGGACGGTGCCGGACGGATGGAGAGGATAAGGAGCAGCCCTAAGGTGCGCAACTGCGCACCGGGCTGCTCCGTAGTAGCAGACAAGGTGCAGCCCTAAGGCGTGCAAACGCACACCGGGCTGCACCACAGTAGCAGGAAATTATAATAATTGTACCCAGAAATATAATACCCTCAGAGAAAATGTAATATAAGAATTTGTAAATAAATGTGTTGATTATTGGTGGCAGTGGCATACGCTACCCCAGCGTAATACCCCACTGCCACCACGACCCCGTATGACCGAAAGGTCAGGTAGGGGGATAAAAAAAAAGCCTCGCAAAATGGTCTGTGTGTCTGTGTATGTGTCTGTGTGTATGTGAACAGCCTAGCACAAAAACGAAAAGTCGTACGATACTCAAATTTCATATTTAAAGTAGGTATATGGCTGTGATGTTACAGCAACTTTTTCGTCAAAATCGACTAACCGGAAGTGCCATTTTATATAATCGATTTTACACTTTTTTACAATTTTCTCGAAAACGGCTCAAACGATTTTGATGAAACTTGCCTAAATTATTCTTCATAAAGGCCTTTAATTTTTTATTTATGTAGTAAATCACCGAGTAATTGCAGGGAAAAAAGTTATGATGAAAAGAATATTTTATTTGCGCATAGCATAAAAAATATGCATTTTACGGTAAAATATGTGTAGAATTGTATGAAAGGTGATTAAATAATAGGAAAAAGAATCATCAAAATCGGTCCAGTATTAGCAAAGATACAGGCGCTTCGGAATAACCGGAATTAACTTTTATATCATGGATTTTATACTTTTTTAC